>BLSH010449976.1:512717-524339 GCA_018402905.1 Glandirana rugosa | reverse complement strand
ACAAAGTATGGAGGTTAAAAGGCATGTCCGCCCATTGCCTGAGGAAAGAGTGCGCCTGCCCTTCCACATCGCAGGCTTTGTATACTCTGAAACGCGTTGCACACGAGTGACGTGGGACACTGTGCGCGCTGATCCCTGGATGCCCCCGCCATTCCATCGGCTACGAGCGGACGTTTCCTCGACTGACTGCAGGCGGTCGCCCTGCTCTATGGGATTCTCCTGGACTACAGCTACACACAGACCCCGCAGGAAGAGGACTACACTACTGTCTAACACCACGTCTATCCGCAGACAAGCGTGCGGACATGCCTTTTAACCTCCATACTTTGTGAGTGCAACCATCCTGTATTTCATCTTGTTGTAATAAATCTACTGCATTTAGAGGCGCCTTCTCCTTTCTTGTATTCTAGTGTCTTGTGGATATGGCTAATCCCTAGAAGAGCCGCTGACTTGCAGCATATATCCCTGATACCACCACCCATGTAGACCTTTCTCCTGGCCTTGCGCCTGTTTACCTCTCTCTACCGTGGTTACTTACACGGACCCCCGTTCTTTCACTGCTGGGGGGCCATCGCGAGTAGCCAGTGGCGATTGAGTCCACCCTACCCGCTCCCTGCCCCCCCCCCCTCGAACACAGTGGGCACGCGCTCACAGTGCGGGATATCGCAGCTTAGCGTACCATAAAGTGCCTAAACCTCAATCAATTGCCCTGAAACTTTGCACAACCCCGATCAGCCGAGGTCGGCTCTCCTGCGCCAATTGCCATAGCTGTACTGTGGTTCGTGCATGAGTGTTCATGAGCACTCTGCTACCCCGGGGGTCTGGCGGACTCGATTTCGGCCGGTAACCCCCCCACCTGATCGCCTGACACACAGGCAGAACAGGGATTTGTAAACAAGAGAAATGCCTGCTTTGTCAGGGGAGAAGAGAGAGGTCATCTGTTCCCAGTAAATGGGAGCAGCAATCTCTCTCCTCCCCTAGTGATCCCAGCCCCCACACAGTTAGAACACACTGACAGGGAACACATTTAACCCTTTGATCGCCCCCTAGTGTTAACCCCTTCCCTGCCAGTGATTTTTACACAGTAATCGGTGGCTATTTTTAGCTCTGATCGCTGTTTTGCCTTATGAGTTCATGTGAAATCTCCATTAACAGCTGTAAAATATTGTAATTATAAATATATATAAGTTAGATGTGTATCAGTGTGGGGAATATATGTCTTGCTGGGAGGCCATATTTTAATTACTACGCCTGTATGTGAGAAGGCTTGTCCCAGACAATTTGGTGCCTATGCTTGTTTATCTAAACCATGGGACCCAAACCGCTTTGTTCTACATTTATTCACTTCAAAGGATCCCTCATTTAGATATGCAATGAGGGTGGCCAGCCCGTCATCAATATTTCATTTCCCTGAAAATGTAGTTGCATTAAAGGGGGCTGACTTAGGCAAACTATATGGATTGAGGATTAGCCAATCATAAAGGAATAGGGAAGCCCACCAATCAGGGCCATTCCAGGCCAACCAATGAGGCACCGTCCTAGAATGATATACACAGACTAGATGGGAGGAGAGAGTTCTCTTGAATGGCAGTCAGCAGAAGGAAGCAGTCCTGTGCAGTACACAAGTGTCAGGCGCAGAACCCAGTATCTCAAACACACTGACTGGTACCAATGTACTATGGATGGAAATGGCAGAGCAAATACATAAAGGGATGGGGGGGGGTAAGAGGAAGGGATGGGCCCAAATCCTAAATTAGTGGGGTATTAAACAACTAGGTACAATAGTACATCAAGTCCATGAGTTCATAAATACCAATAGAGCTGCCGTCAAGCAGGAGCCAAACCCAGGCTCTAGAGGGCACTGTAAGACAACAAGGAGAGAGGTGCCTCTAAGTGTAGTAAGCATTAAAATTTATTGTAGAAATAACCAAATGGCAATTCACATTAAAAAAGGTAAAAAGTAAGCACATCTGTTGTACAGCGGATGAGGTGAGGTCCATCCAATCCAAGCTGTATAGAGTCTCTCCATGTTTGCACTGAAGCACTCGTCACCCAAGCAGGAAGGGCCGGCCAGACGATCTGGGGAGTCAAAACGAGGCTTGAGAAGCACCAATAGCATAGTGGATGGACGACATTGGCATGCAACGCATTTCCTGAGCTGGCAAGCTACGATGGCCTTGCAACAGCCCTCCTTCGTCAGGCAAGGACAGGGAGATGTGTGGCCTCTTTCCTTGTAGTCCTGTGCAGTAGCATGGTAACTATGGTTTACCTGTTTGTCCTATAGGTTATGTGTTTGGCTGTTTGTATGTTGTTGTTTTAAGGAATATAACATAATTCCTTTAGTAGAACCTTTGAGTTTCTACCTGTACAAGGCAATATAGATAGTAGAAAGGTCTAAAAACTATACAGCAATTTACTAATACATTTTTGTTGTGTTAAAAACCTTTCACTTATGGTCAAAGAACTTTCATTTAACCCAAATCATATATGAAGAGATAATAAATCTCAAATATAACTTATGGGTAACAGCTGTATAAATATCAATTATCCCAAAAAAGTGTCAAAAGTGTCCGATATGTACCCCGCAATACCAGTATCCCACTAAAAATCGCAGATCACCGACATTACTATTAAAAAAATCCAAAAATTATTAGTCGGCACTCCGGGGCTGCTTGCGATTTCTTCATTGTAAAGTGACCATGTAAAAGACAAGCTGACTCATTTTGGCAGTAACACCTTGCTCACACTAGTAAAAATAAATAAATAAAAAGTCCCTAAATCTATCCCGTAGTTTGTAGACATGATAACATTTCCAATCAATATACGCCTATTGCAATTTTTTTTAACCAAAAATATGTAGAAGAATATATATCGGCCTAAACTGATGAATACATTATTTTTTTTTTTATAATTTTTTTGTTGGATATGTATTATAGCAAAAAGAAAAAAAAAATTTTTTTCTTCAAAAATTGTCACTCTTTGATTGTTTATAGCACAAACAATTAAAAAACGGCAGAGGTGATCAAATTATAGCAAAAGAAAGCTGTATTTGTGGGGGAAAAATTTCAAAATATGTTGTCATAGACAGAGTCTTGTATGAAATTTGGGGGAAATTGGTTAACATCAAAGCTCTTTTTGGTACATTAAGCGCCCCAAAAATCAAGCTTAATGTCCCTAGTTTGCTTTCTGGGAAAGCAAATCCTACGAAACTTCCAGGATAGTTTTGGGAAGTTGAGAACTTAGGTTGTGCAAAGTTTCAGGGCAATTGATGGAGGTTTAGGCACCTTATGGTATGTTAAGCACTTTTCATATTAAGCAGATCACATTAAACGTTTTAGGATTGTAAAATATTGCTTAAAGTGAATAACTTTTTGTGCAATTTCCCAAATGATCTGAAATTTTCAGGAATATGTTGGCATAGACAGAGTCTTGTATTGTGTGAAGTTTGGGGGGAAATTGGTTAACATCTAAGCTCTTTTTAGTACGTTAAGCAGCATTAAGCGCTCCAAAAATCAAGCTTAATGTCCCTAGTTTGCCTTCTGGAAAAGCAAATTCTACTAAACTTCCAGGATAGGTTTGGGAAGTTGAGAACTTAGGTTGTGCAACATTTCAGGGCAATTGATGGAGGTTTAGGCACTTTATTACACGTTAAGCAACATTAAGCAGTTTTCACATTAAACATTTTAGTATGTCCTTTCTTTTCTGCCTGACAAAGCCACTGTTGCTGAACCCCTGCATTGTTTACTAGATAAAGATGTTCCATGGAAGTTGACTGACATTCATTCTACAGCTTTCAATGCTGCAAAAAGCTGTTGTTGTTATCATAGGCGTGCACACAGGGTGTGCCAGGTGTGCCCAGGCACACCCTAATTACCCCCATGGGATGCAGATTCCCCCTACTGCCCTGGCTCCTCCCTGCTACTGGCTTCCCCCCCTCTCCTCTGCCTCTGTTGCTGTGGGGATGTTTTAGGAATGGAAGCAGCATGGTAAATATGCAATTTACCAGCCCCTTCCCTTTCTGAATGAGCATTATGAATGATCGGTAGTGCGCGTTTGAGCTTTGGGGTGCACATCCTAATGCAATAGGATGCGCACACCTATGGTTGTTATCTTCTGGCAGTGTACTTGTACACTGGGATTTAAAAAAAACAAAAAACACTCACGCTTACCTGTGATGCTTCTCCATATGGCATAGGAGCTGTATTGAGTCATGTTTTGGAAACTGGTGTTAAGGCTCCTATTGCATTCCATTCAAGGACCTGGTCTACGACAGAGGAATTATGCTCAAATTGACAATGAGGCTTTAGCTATTGTGTCCGAGGTAAAAAAGTTTCATGACTATTTGCATGGGCAGAGGTTTACCATTGTAACACACCATAAGCCTTTGCTGGGTCTGTTCACCAGAAGTACTCCCACTCCTCAAATTCTGTCCCCACGAATGTTCAGATGGTCACTCATGCTGAATGCTTATGACTGTGATTTCAAATATCATCCTGGCAAGAATATCACTCATGCCGATAGGTTATGCCCGCTGCCTTTGATTTCTCCTGATTTCCTTGTCCCTCCTGTGCCTGAGGTTCTCATGTTGGAATCCATTCCAAGCCCCACGTTACATACCAGAGACATTACTGATATGACTGCTAAAGATCCCGTGCTGGCTCGTGTGCTCAACTGGCTGGGAGGGGATGGCCCAAATCAAAAGATGAAGAGAAGTTCAAATCAATTTTAGTGCGCCAACATGAACTGTCTGCCTATAAGGCCTCATGCACACAGGACATTTGACTGTTTTACAGCAGCTGCTTTTAGCTGCAGGCGGTTTTTTCTACAGTCAAACCCTCCATCATGTTGCCCTATGTGTTCATGCACACATAGGCTGTTATCAGCTGTTTTTAGCAGTGACATTTTTGAGCTGTAAAAAAAAAACAAAAAAAACCCAAGACCAGAGGGTTCTGAGAGACGTTTTTCAGCTGTAAAATCGTTAAAACGCTCAAAAACGCCGATCCCCAACATTTTTTGACATTTTAGCCCAATTGAAAAAAAACAAAAACAAATAAACGCTGGCCCCTTAAAAACGTGAAAAAACGGCAGTGATATAATGCTGGTAAAAGCTGAAAACATCCCTGATAAGCTACTGAATTTTTTGGACGTTTTTTTAAAGTCCTGTGTGCATGAAGCCTAAGTCCTCATACACATGGGCGTTTTTTGACGCCACATTTTTTGGCGTTTTTTGCAGCTCTCCATGTTATTCAATGGCCCCATAAAAACGCAGACGTTTTTGAGCTGTAGATAGCGTCGGCGTTAGTGAGCTGTAAACAGAACGTGGGACCAGCGCGTTCCGAGGCTGTAGCATTTTGGCGTTTTTGACGCTGAGCCAGCAAATCGCTTACTAATGCTCATCAAAGCGCATTAACGCCGACGCGATGTTAACCAGCATTTTTGATGCCGGCGTTTTCAGGTTAAAATAATAGAGCAATGATTTTTTTTTAAAAATTCCTATTGACGCCGGCGCTCACTAATGCTCAATAACGCTCATTAACGCCGATGCTAAACGCTGACAAAAATGCCAATTTTTGCCTGACGTCGGACCCGACATTTTGCTAATACGCCGATGTGTATGAGGCCTAAAGGTTGCCTATTGTGGGCAAACAGAGTGGTAATTCCAAAGGTAGGACAAGCTCAAGTACTGCATGCTCTCCACGAAGGACATCCTGGAATAGTCTGCATGAAAGCATTAGCTAGAAGTTACGGTATGTTTGGTGGCCTAAAATGAGTGAAGTTATTGAGAAGTGGGTAAAGAACTGTGTACCATGTCAATCCACCCGTCATGCTCCATCTAAAGCCTCAGTACATCCATGGGAATTGACTAGGTCACCTTGGTCACGGTTGCATATAGATTTTGCAGGGCCTTTTCAAGGACAGATGTTTTTTTTCAGTTGTTGATTCCTTCTCAAAATGGCTGGAAGTAGTATCACTTACATCCCGCACCTCAACCACTGTCATAAGAGTTTTAAGGAGGCTGTTTGCTACACATGGGTTGCCAGATACAATCGTGTCTGATAATGGAACGCAATTTACCTCCTCAGAATTCAAAGTCTTTATGGAAAGCAATCTTATTCAACATGTTACGTTTGCACCATTTCACCCATCATCAAATGGTCAAGCTGACCATATGGTTCAGACGACCAAAGACTGAAGAGAATTGTTCAAGGAGATTGGAATCAGATGTGCAAAATTTCCTTCTGCAACAACATATGACACCATGCTCAAGCACTGGTTGTAGCCCAGAGTCGTCTAAAAACAGGTTTGGATCGTTTACACCCTGATCTGACATCGGAGTTACAAGAAAAGCAAGAATTTGGATGCTAATGTATCTGTGAGAGTGTTTGAGCCTGACAGTGCTGTCTATGTCAGAAACTATGCTGCTGGGCCTCGTTGGATACCAGCAAAGGTGCTTGTGGCTACAGGACCTGTGTCACACAAAGTACAAAATTACTGATGGTAGAATATTATGAAGGCACGTGGATCAGATCCAAGATAGAAGTCGTGAAATCATACCTACTGCTGGTTCTAGTGGTACTGGGATTCCAGTGATGCCAAATCATGGTGAACCATTGGTTGATACAGGTAATATTCCTCCAGGAAATGTTGCTGCAGAGCTAGTTTCTCTCAGTCCCTCTGACACAGCACAAGAAGAATTGCACCCAACTGAGGGACCCAGTGAACTGTCTCAAACAGTGGTCCTTAGGAGTCCAAGGAGAAATATTCACCATCACATTTATCTGAACAACTTTAAGGTCTAGGGGGAAGGAGTGTTGTGTATTTAGTGTGTTATACTGTTCTCCATCTAGTAGGGCAGGGCTTGACAAATTTGCTTTGAATCTAGGAGCCAGCTAAAAAAGTTAGGAGACAGTTTTTTTAGCGTAGTGTGGGATGTCAGCACCCCGGGTAAGGCAAGTAATTTGCGCCCCCCCTAACTTACAGCAGAGCAGTCAGTCAATAACTCCAACGTAACACTGTTACATCAGGGTTATAGGCTGGCCAGAAAGTGTGACACTAAAAACATATTATAGGGAGAAACTTTTTATTACGCCAAATGTATCGTGACTGTGGCATGTAAAACGCCCTCATCTGCTGCCTAATGCAGCTTAAGGGTGGCAAAACATCTCTACTGCACATCTAAATTAACCCTTAGTGACATTTTAAATAAAATACAAAAAAAAAGGATGAAAGAAGTATTCCAGTGCTGCTAATCTTCTGCTGCCTCTTTGCAGCCACTTCCTGCCTACATGTGTGTGTCCCACCGTGACTATTCATTGATCTAGTGGGTTTCTGGTCACCATGAAATACTGGAGCCCAGCTGCACAAAGAGTGGTAATGGTTGATGGTACACAGGGCTTTATCACAATTTTGTTGCTTAGAATAAAGATCACAGTTCTGATGGTGTAACATCATCTTTCACATTATACAAAAAAAAAAAAAAAATGGGCTAACTGTTTAGTTTTTTTTAAATCATTAAAAGTGTATTTTTTCCAAAAATAACTGGGTTTGATGGGCCGCTGCGCAAATACGGTGTGACATAAAATATTGCAACAACCGCCATTTTATTCTCTAGGGTCTCTGCTATAAAAAATATATAATGTTTGGGGGTTCTAAGTCATTTTCTAGCAGAAAATCGTTTTTTTTACTTGTAAGCAACAAATGTCAGAAAATGTTTAGTCTTTAAGAGGTTAAACCTCCCTTAGTTGGAGACAGAATAAATTCCTTTGATCTAAAACAATGAAAAGATACATTGTATGTTTTGTATCTTCTGTGTTTATAGTTATCAGTGCTGGCAGACTGCCCAGTTTTTCTTTTTTTTCTTTAACAGCTGTCAACTTAGGCAGAGAACGGCTTGGAGATGCGGTTAGATAGTGAGGGGACGGCTGCTGCTCGGCAGGATGCGATTTCTGGTCGCCATGGCATTGTCGAGCTCTGCAGTAGGGTGAAGCATTGTAACATATGTTCACTTCTCTATTGTTCTTGGTAGAGCTATATAGCTTTAGACATCTATTGTTTCCTTTTTTCCCTGTTACTGTATGTACGGTATTCACCTGAGTAAAGAAGTCCTGTAATTACATGTCTATGGGGCAAAAACATTTTAAATATATAAAACCAGCCTTACACAATACCAACTACAGGTTTCAGACACTTGGGGCTTAAAGCTATTAGGCAACTTATAAAAAGAAGCATAAGGAGGACCTCAGCAGTATCAGGATGCTCATGTATTGACAAATAAGTCAGCAGGTGACTCAAAATGCAAATCTATAATAGTGAATAGTGGTGACACCCTACTGACTATGCAGTGCGACATGGGGATGAGAAAAAAACAAAAAAAAACAAACAAAAATAAATAAAACCACTGAATAGGTATATGCCATTTGATTCTGTGTGTGTGTGTATATTATATATATATATATATCTGTTTGTCTGTAGAGCTTTGACCGCCCACCGCACATTTACTGTGGCAGGACAGCCTGCAGCCTGGCTGCATGCAACAACATACCTGTACGGTGCTTCCTCTTCAGGGTCTGGGGCGCGTGCGCGATGGCCGCTGGGACCCACCGATTGTTCACAGGAGAGGCAGAACCGCGGTCTGCCTATGTAAACAAGGCAGACTGCCATTCTGTCAGAGAGGAAAATGGAGATCTGCTAAGCAGAAACACGAATCTCCGTTTTCCTCTAGTTAAGCCATACCCCACACAGTCAGAAATCACTCCCTAGGAGCACACTTAACCCTTTGCTCGCCCCTGATGTTAACCCCTCCCCTGTCAGGGTCATTAGTACAGTGAGCGTGCATGGTTTTTTTAGCACTGATCACTCTATTAGTGTCATTAGTCCCCAAAAAGTGTCACTTAGTGTCCGATTTGTCCGCCGCAATGTTGCTGTCCCACTAAAAATCACTGACTAGTAAAATTAAAAATGCCATAAAAATATCCCATAGTTTGCAGACACGATAACTTTTGCACAAAACCAATCAATATACGCTTATTGGGATTTTATTTTTTACCAAAAACATGTAGCAGAATACATATTGGCCTACATTGATGAAGAAAATTTCATTTTCTACATTTTTTATTGGAGGTGTTTTATAGCACAAAAAAAAATTATATTATAATATATATATATATATATATATATATATATATATATATATATATATATATATATATTTATTAATAAAAAAAAAAAAAACAAAGCTACAACTTAGCAAGACTGATACAATAGACATAATGAGAGTATTCTCTGGTAATGCTGCATACATTCGATAGCATAGAGCGGATGGATGGAATTCTTTTATATCATGTAGCACAGCATGCCTTGCTACAAGACGAATTATGCATGGTTAACCCTAGGCAATGCACAACACCTCCCAGCTGAAAAAGTTACTTTACTTTCTAAATAACTTTACAGGATTAAAGGGGTTGTAAAGTCTCAAAGTTTTTCACCTTAAAGCGGTTGTCTACCCAAGGGGGAAAAAAAAAAAAACACACACACACACACAATAACCCGCAAGGCAAAGACATAATGAGCTAGTTTGCACCGCATAATGATACAATATGTTTGTTATTTAAGAAAAAAAAAAAAAAGGGCAAACCTTTACAACCACTTTAAAATATACAGAGCATTGCCAAAAAATGGGATAAAAAACGGGGACTTTCTGGAACTTCTAACACAATGACAAAGGAGTCGCAGAGCCAGCAAAACAGATGGGGGGGGAGAACCAGTGTACACGACATTGACAGTGCCATGAAGGTTTCAATAATAACCATCTGTTTGAAGAAAAAAAAAAAAAAGGAAAAATGGGAGCACTTTTCATTAGGTAGAAGGAACAAACCCTACTTCACAAAATAAACAATTTCCTTTGAAATCTTGCTATATCAGAAATGCTTCCTTACACTAATAATATTACAGAACATGTTCTGCTGCTTTAGTTGTGTATAGGTGCAGTAATCCCTATTACAGCCCCATACTGATAATGCGGAGGGCTAATCAAATAGCTGCATGGGAATCAGCACATTCTGCCACCCTAGAAAAGGAGGATTGTTAGTTACATCCCCTCATAGCCAATATAATAAGGGAGTGCAACAAGAAATGATTGTGAGGACTTGCAAAACAAAAATGCATGGTGTTTGCTAGCAAGCAAGCATTTCTGGTGCCTATCCAAGTACCTTGAGACCTCATGTTTGTAGGCTGAGGAACAGCCTTCCTGTGTGTTGTCCAGCCTCAGGTGTTGATCAGGAAGTGTTTTAGAATATTTTATTTAAAGTGCCGTGTCTCATATATAGCATACAAATACAGACATTCCTCACAACCTACCTGTCTAACAGTTGTGCAGGCTTACCACCAGCTCCACAACCAGCAGCGTAGCGTCTCAAGCAGGCCAGCTCTCCAACCAGCAGCATGATATCTAATGCCCCGTACACACGGTTCGACGATCGCACGTACGATCGTGTCGAATCGTATGTTGGCTGTTGTATCTAGCATACTGACTGCACTACACGATCGTACGTCCACAGAAGAACGTTCAGGTGCATGTAATTAGCATCCGGCCGTTCCTGACTTCGGAGCATGCGTGTTTTGCACAATACAACTTTGTTGTACCAACTGCTCTGTACACACGATACAAGGGTCGTATGAGAGCTTGTTGGTACGACCAAGTTTTCTAGTCTGCTCATACAACTCTCTTGTACGACCTTCGTATGTCGGCTGCTCAAAATCGCACATACGAACGATCGATTTCGCATACAACGGTCGTGAGTACGACCTGTTGTATGCGATCGTTGAACCGTGTGTACGGGGCTTTTGGGTCAAGCATACCAGCTCTCTGATCTGCACCGCAGTGTCTCAGGGTAAAGGATATCACCCTTTCTCACAGCAGTAAAGCAAGGCTCCTCGCTAAATCGACCAATTTGCTTAACGAACTAATGAGGAAAATTTTGAGACGCAGATATTTTCGTGATTCTCCTAGTTAGGCCCCTTTCACACTTGTGCGACCTGAAGCAATGCCTGTGTCTATGGACCTCAAATTACATCAACGTTGGACCAAAGTAGTGCAGGGACTACTTTGAAGTCGCTGTAACTTGAAAATATAAATGAGAAAACTGCGCTAACCCTAATAAAGACTTCACTCTGTAACACAGCTGCAACAATAAAGTGTGACTCCTACACCCAAATATTACAAAACATGAGAAAAAGCTGCGCTAGTGTATAAAACATAAATAAAATGGAAAAAGAAAGTAGTATCAAGTAAAAAATAGTGATGACAGTGAATAGATTCATAAAACTCCAAGTGACAGTAGTGATAAAAAATGAACTATGATGAAAGAAAAAGGTAAAATAAATACAAAATATGTGATCGCGTCGAAAAAGAGTACAAAACATTATAAACCCACATCCTCAGTGTGAAATAACAACGTCGACACAATGTCTCACTTCAGAAATAATCCCAATCGCGTCAAAAGAGTAAATATAAAAGTTCAATGTCGCTGAAGTTTCATCAGGGACGTGATGAAACCAGGTTGCAACTACATTAAACTCCAGGTATCTGTGTCCGTAACGAAGTCCAGCGTGTTCACACTTTCC
>BLSH010449976.1:462239-499602 GCA_018402905.1 Glandirana rugosa | reverse complement strand
TTATGGAGATCATTCATCCCACATCTTGGACTGATTCTAAGGCCTATATACAATGTCACAAGGAAAAAGACTGTGTTTCACTACATAGATGACATCATGATCTCTGGAACAAAAGAAGATGTAACTGAAGCACTGACCTGCTGATACAGCACATGAAGAACAGAGGGTGGGCTATCAACAGAGACAAAGTCCAAGTACCTGCTACAGAGGTGAAGTTCCTAGGAATGATGTGGACTGGGCCACAGAGGAAAATTCCAGAGACAGTTGTGCGAACTATCCAGGTGCTGTCGCCCCCTACTACCAAAAAAGAGTCACAGAAGTTCATTGGAGTTGTGGGATTATGGAGATCATTCATCCCACATCTTGGACTGATTCTAAGGCCTATATACAATGTCACAAGGAAAAAGACTGTGTTTCACTACATAGATGACATCATGATCTCTGGAACAAAAGAAGATGTAACTGAAGCACTGACCTGCTGATACAGCACATGAAGAACAGAGGGTGGGCTATCAACAGAGACAAAGTCCAAGTACCTGCTACAGAGGTGAAGTTCCTAGGAATGATGTGGACTGGGCCACAGAGGAAAATTCCAGAGACAGTTGTGCGAACTATCCAGGTGCTGTCGCCCCCTACTACCAAAAAAGAGTCACAGAAGTTCATTGGAGTTGTGGGATTATGGAGATCATTCATCCCACATCTTGGACTGATTCTAAGGCCTATATACAATGTCACAAGGAAAAAGACTGAGTTCTCATGGGGTTCAGAGAAGTGGACTGCATTCCTGGCTGCTAAAGAAGCCATTTTTCAGCATCAGGGATTAGGACCCGTGAGACAAGGAGTACCATTTCAGCTGGATGTCGTGGAGCAGGATGGTACCATATCTTGGAGTCTGTGGCAGCCAAATGAAAAGAAAGAACTGAGAGCAATACCCATTGGATTTTGGTCCAAACAACTGACAGGGGCACAGAAAAGATACACGCCCCTAGAGAAGTACCTGTCTGGGGCCTTCAACATGTAGAGACCATTACAGGAAAAGAGACAGTCACCATCCATACTGCATTGCCAATAGCAGGATGGGAGAGAGATAATGGACTGACCACTAGAGCAGCTGTAGCCCAGAACCAGACACTGATGAAATGGAAGTGGTACCTTCAAGAAAGAGGGGGCATTGCAGCTGGGGATGTCAGAGACATTTCAAAACAGTTGGCAGGGCTTGTTACTTTTACCAGCACCCAGCCAGAAGAAGAAATTCATGTGCTGCAGGCTCCACCCTCTGAGTCTTTGTCAGAAGACACGAAGGAGTCAGTATGGTTCACTGATGGTTCAGCCATAATCGCCTCCTCTGGGGTAAATGGACAGCAGTAGCCTACAACCCAAGTACAGACACAGTCCTGCAGGAGACCGGAATCGGAGGGTCCAGTCAGTATGCAGAGTTGAAAGCTGTAGTGATGACTCTTCAGGAGGATCCTTCTTCTCATGTCACTATCTACACTGACAGCTGGGCGGTCTTTAAAGGACTGACAACTTGGATGCCCACGTTGAAGTCGAATGATTGGAGGATTTATGGAAAGGTGGCATGAGGAGGCAAGGAAGTCTGGGACTACATCTGGAAGGAAGCTTACTCCCGCACCATAAAAGTGGGGCATGTTGACGCACATGTGCCCTTGGTCCCAGACTTTGAGAACTATGACAGTGTGGTAGATGAAATTGCCAAAGTGAAAGCAGTTGTGCCAATTGATCCTGTTTGATGAACTTGGCCAACTGGGCCCACAAGTAATCTGGACATTTGAGGCAGAAAGCAACATATGAATGGGCACAGCAGAGAGGATTGCCTATATCCATGGACATGATAAAGACTGTGATAGGGAATTGTACAGTGTGTGGAGAAGTGCGTCAATGGCCATTGCAAAAGTACTCCACTGGGTCGATTAAGAGGGGAGAGAGGCCTCCAGAGATCTGATTGGTTAGTGGATACTTCTCAGCAAGAGTGGAAAGTGAGGCTTCCAAAATAAACAGCTGTGATCTTCTGGGAAATATTAGTATATATCCTCTCCTCCCTATTGGTGTTCTTTGGGAGGATCAGAAGTTGATACAGGCAGGTGGCAAAGTTTTGGTCAGAGATCCAGGCAAGAAGCTAGTTAGCGGAGAGATTGTAGCTGAAGGGTCGGGGTCTACTGTTTATTTATTATTAGAAGGGACAGATAATCCGCTTTGTTTTCCAATCCACAGGCTGTCTCCGATTTGATCCATAGGAAGACCAGAGAAAAGTGGTTTCAAGATGGACAGAATAATGGAAGACTGCAAGAGCTATGGAGAGCAAGGCCTTTGATGTATTACAAGCCTGGATTTGTTTCTAAAGAACTTTAGAATGGATGTTCTAATGAACTTTTAGCCAAAGACTGAAACACCTTCTCAGTGACAGAAATATGGGAGGGGCTGCATTCAAGAAAATTAATGTTTAGTATGAGTTATTAGTCTATGTGGAGTCTAAGAGAAAATTCAAGGGTGGAATGTGTTGCGTTTGATATAAAATATATTATGAACAAATGATTTATCTATCAGACTAATTTTAACAGATCAGGTTTGTTTGAAGATGCTTCTCAAATGAATGCCTTGGTAACACAGGCTATCCTGAAACAATGGGACAATTGTCAGTTGGTTGTTAAGGGAAATACGTTTGTAACCATTGTTGTATTACAGTTTGACAGTTGTCTCTATAGATACTGTAAACAATTATATATTTGTGAGTGCCATCTTGAAGTAGAATTTGGGAATGCATCTCTCATACACAGGCATTGAGATATTTTTTTCTGTTACGCCGTCGTTAAGGTACACAAACTGAGCTATATAAATGTTGCCAGGGATAAGCTCAAGCAGCTCAGCTCACTCTCATTATGCATTAACAATGAAAGACTACTCCACCAAGAAAAGTGCCTGGTCTCCAGAAGAATCATTGTCAACGGAGATCACGAACATGGTAATTGAAGCTAAGTAACATTTACAGTGCCTTGTGAAAGTATTCGGCCCCCTTGAACTTTGCGACCTTTTGCCACATTTCAGGCTTCAAACATAAAAATATAAAACTGTAATTTTTTGTGAAGAATGAACAACAAGTGGGACACAATCATGAAGTGGAACGAAATTTATTGGATATTTCAAACTTTTTTAACAAATAAAAAACTGAAAAATTGGGCGTGCAAAATTATTCAGCCCCCTTAAGTTAATACTTTGTAGCGCCACCTTTTGCTGCGATTACAGCTGTAAGTCGCTTGAGGAAGTCTCTATCAGTTTTGCACATCGAGAGACTGAAATTTTTGCCCATTCCTCCTTGCAAAACAGCTCGAGCTCAGTGAGGTTGGATGGAGAGCGTTTGTGAACAGCAGTTTTCAGTTCTTCTGCAGATTCTCGATTGGATTCAGGTCTGGACTTTGACTTGGCCATTCTAACACCTGGATATGTTTATTTGTGAACCATTCCATTGTAGATTTTGCTTTATGTTTTGGATCATTGTCTTGTTGGAAGACAAATCTCCGTCCCAGTCTCAGGTCTTTTGCAGACTCCATCAGGTTTCCTTCCAGAATGGTCCTGTATTTGGCTCCATCCTTCTTCCCATCAATTTTAACCATCTTCCCTGTCCCTGCTGAAGAAAAGCAGCCCAAACCATGATGCTGTCACCACCATGTTTCACAGTGGGGATGGTGTGTTCAGGGTGACGATCTGTGTTGCTTTTACTTCAAACATAACGTTTTGCATTGTTGCCAAAAAGTTCGATTTTGGTTTCATCTGCCCAGAGCACCTTCTTCCACATGTTTGGTGTGTCTCCCAGGTGGCTTGTGGCAAACTTTAAACAACACTTTTTATGGATATCTTTAAGAAATGGCTTTCTTCTTGCCACTCTTCCATAAAGGCCAGATTTGTGCAGTATATGACTGATTGTTGTCCTATGGACAGAGTCTCCCACCTCAGCTGTAGATCTCTGCAGTTCATCCAGAGTGATCATGGGCCTCTTGGCTGCATCTCTGATCAGTCTTCTCCTTGTATGAGCTGAAAGTTTAGAGGGACTGCCAGGTCTTGGTAGATTTGCAGTGGTCTGATACTCCTTCCATTTCAATATTATCGCTTGCACAGTACTCCTTGGGATGTTTAAAGCTTGGGAAATTTTTTGTATCCAAATCCGGCTTTAAACTTCTCCACAACAGTATCTTGGACCTGCCTGGTGTGTTCCTTGTTCTTCATGATGCTCTCTGCGCTTTAAACGGACCTCTGAGACTATCACAGTGCAGGTGCATTTATACGGAGACTTGATTACACACAGGTGGATTCTATTTATCATCATTAGCCATTGAGGTCAACATTGGATCATTCAGAGATCCTCACTGAACTTCTGGAGAGAGTTTGCTGCACTGAAAGTAAAGGGGCTGAATAATTTTGCACGCCCAATTTTTCAGTTTTTTATTTGTTAAAAAAGTTTGAAATATCCAATAAATTTCGTTCCACTTCATGATTGTGTCCCACTTGTTGTTGATTCTTCACAAAAAATTACAGTTTTATATCTTTATGTTTGAAGCCTGAAATGTGGCAAAAGGTCGCAAAGTTCAAGGGGGCCGAATACTTTCGCAAGGCACTGTAAGTGTATTTCTACTGTTACAGACTATAGTTTGTTTGTTTGCTAGGTTGTTAATTTGCTGTAGAGATCCGTCAGTCTTGATTTGTATTCCTAATATTATAATTGTTTGTATGTACAGCATTTTTGTTCAGTAAAAGCTCATTTATACACTGCCAGGTCTGACCTTCCTTGCTTATACCGCAAAGTAACCTTGCTATCTAGACGAAAGTGAAACACCTGGTTATATCCACTAGACACATCCACAGCGCAGAATATTGGTTATATTATAATTTATGTCACATGCCAAGGCCTAGGAGGCAAATCTGTAGCCACTAGAATCCCTTCTGCCTCGATCCTGCAAGGCAAGAGCTTCAGAGGTGAAACACGTAAATCAGACTGTACTAATCACATAGTACTACCATGGCTTCTGTCCACCATCCAACATGTTGATCGGTAGCCCTGACTCCAATGGCGTCCAGTGACCCTGAGTTGACAGATGATCCAGTACTTCACCAGAGCAGCAAAAGCTAGATTTATTCATCACCACTGTTTAGCGAAGCAGGAGGGACAATTTTCTGGAGAGCAGCATTGGCACTCACAACCACCACACCAATGAAGCCCTCACCGTAGAACTCACTTTTTGTCCAGAAACAAGGGTGACTTGTCCTATTTGGAGAGAATCTCCAAATGAAGGGCCTGAGTATGGTGTTCACAAAGTGACCATTTGAAGGAGGCCATAGTAGAATAAAAACCAGTATACATTTGCAAAGCAACACCTATCTGTGAGAATATAGACACAATAGCAGAACTTTTAAAATTCCTCTTGTGAAGGAAACACCCTGGCAGGACTGGTGTCCAGAACTAAATCCAAATTCTACAGAATAGTGGGATCTAGGAAGATTTCCCCCATCTTTCAGAAAGGGGAATGGAAACAATCACCCTCTACAACAAGAGAATTATCTTGTGTAAATTCTGAAGCTGTTGAGGAGACAACAGCTGCAGAAGGATGAGAAGGATCAGGTTGGATAAGAAGAAGTGGGCCGGAGGCAGAGAATAAAATTCTATCCTGTAGTCTGACCCAGCTTGCGCACCAAGTTGTCCGAGATGTGCAACAACCAAGGACCCAAAAAATCCAGAAGATTTTGAGAAAAGCAGGTGGGGGCAAACTTTCATGCAGAGTACGGTTTCTTGATGGACTTGGAAGATCTGACCCTCCACAGGATTTGTAGTAAAAGAATCAAGGCCTGCAACAAAAAAAAGGTGTGAACTATGCAGCCAAATCAATCTATTCAAAAGTGTCACGAACACAAAAGGGACCTTCAATATCACAGGATCGTACAGCTGTACCTCTAGTAATGTTGAGTGCTTCATCCAATGCCAACAATGCAGAAAATGATCGTATGCTGATGAATCAGGACAGAAATTGAAAACTAGGATGAACTTACACAGACACACTATCAAGAAACATAAGGAAGATGATTGCTGCACACCTGTGGGACATCATTTCTCACAACCAGACCACGCTATAGAAGAACTACTTAGTAAAGCAAACCTTTTGAAATAAAAATTATAATTCTATTTGACACAAAAATATAATGGGCTAAATGTGGACTTGGCTTATCTTACTAACTACTGTATCCAAGTTTAATTACCACTTCTGTGTACGTTTGTTTTTTGCATTCTTTTTTCCTTTTTTTTACATTTTTGTCTCTGGTGAGCTGCAGGCATCATCCCAGTATAACCAAAGTCCAGCAATGACTGGTACGTCACTGGTCGTCAAGTGGTTAATCATGAAAACATTAAAATTGCACTTGCATCGAAGTGACTTGATCAGTGCATATCATCTCATCCTGAAGCATGCCAGCAGGGCCGTCTTTACCGCAGGGCAAAAGGGGCAGCTGCCCAGGGCCCTGTCATTGTTTAGGGGCCCAAAGCAGAGCTGCTCCTTAAGCCCACGCACTGCCCGTAAATGATAAATCAGACCTCCATTAGCGGCCGCGGACCAATGTCATCGCTAGTCTGACACACACAACACAGGCAGCCGGAGCCAGCAATGGCATCAGTGCACAGTACAATCCTTGAGTGGGCGGGCCGGGCCTTGAGCTCCACTGATGATGTGACCCTGCCCCTTGTTACATGTGCTGTCTGCCGGGTGAACGGGTCGGAGGCCGAGGGACCACCGCCACGTATTTGTGGAGAGCGTGCTCTGCTGGCTGCCGAGACAAACTACACATCGCATTGGTGTGACTGAACCCGTCACCCATTGATCTGATTCGGAGCTGAGCTGGTCAGGAGGAGGAGGACCAGACCAGGTAGGTCCTCCCCAGATGAATGCAGATGTGGGTGACATGATGACTGCCTTAATTGACTTGCATAAAAAACAGAATGATGAATACATGCTAAAGTGTAGCACTGTGTCACCAGCAAATGGAGATAGAGGAGTGTTAACAACATGTTCAGAGAGAAGAATGTTAAGAGAGGAGATGAAGAAACTATTTGATACTATGGTGCCTAGATTCCAGCAGCACCAAACCTCACATCCACAAAACGTTCCTCATACTTAAGGCCCCTTTTCACACATGCGTTCCATTCAGGGGAGCGGAGGACAATGGACAGATGGTCCATTGTCATCCGATTTCCCATAGAGGAGAGCGACACTCTGACAGATCCGTCTCTGCACAGTGAGCGAAGATGGATCTGTCAGTTCAGCGGGGATCAGCAGAGCGATCAGATATCACCACACCAGGTATCACCACTCAAACCCATATGACGTCCGGCTGTACGGAAGTGGTTAAAAACCTGTGTAGTGTGTTTTTTTTTTTTAGGTGAATGGGTAGGGGTACAATGTACCCCATATTCATTCACATAGGGTGGGGGGCCGGGATCTGGGGGCCCCCTTGTTAAAGGGGGCTTCCAGATTCTGATAAGCCCCCACCTGCAGACCCCGACAACCACCAGCCAGGGTTGTCGGGAAGAGGCCCTTGCCCTCATCAATATGGTGACAAGGTGCTTTGGGGTGGTGGGGCGCAGCTCCCTCCCCCCCATGTTGAGAGCATGTGGCCTGGTATGGTCGGGGGGCTCTCGCTCGCCCCCCCCTTTCCTGACCTGCTGAGCTGCGTGCTCGGATAAGGGTCTGGTATGGATTTTGGGGGGACCCCATGCCACACGGAATGTTTTCTTCATTTTTGTGGGGGTTCCCCTTGAAGATCCTCAGCACATCATCATGATCTGACTTCTGGTGCGACTTCTATTCAAATCAATTGGCTCCCATAGGGAAGCATTGATTTTGAAAAGCGACAGAGAAACGCGGATTAACCACTTGCTGACCGTGTCATATAGAAACACGGCTGCAAGGTGGATCAATTGTTCTGGGAGGGCGACTATAATGTCCTCCCAGAATCGCGCTCCTGTGTGCCCCCTGGGCCACGCACCCGGGAGCATCCGTGACCGTACTTGCAGTGGCCGTTTACCACGTGATCGCTCCGTCATCAGATGTAAACAAGCTGGCGGATATCTGGCTTGTCTCTCCCCTCTCCACACCGAGCGGTGCAGTGTGAGAGGAGAGGAGGAGAGATGAGAAGCAGTGGTGCTGTGGGCAGGATCTGAAGTGCCTACAGCACTACTATGTGCCAGTCTGGACCCCCCAACCATCCATCCATGCTCACCCATCCAGCCTCATCCATGCTCACCTATCCAGCATCATCCGTCACCCATGCATCCGTGTTCACCCATCCAGCCATGCTCACCCATGCATCCATGTTCACCCATCCAGCCATGCTCACCCATGCATCCGTGTTCACCCATCAAGCCATGCTCACCTGTGAATCCTTGTTCATCCATCCAGCTGTGCTCATCCATGCTCACCCATGCATCCGTGCTCACCCATCCAGCCTCATCTGTGCTCAGCCATGCATCCGTGTTCACCCATACATCCGTGCTCACTCATGCTCCGCCATCCATCTGTGCTCACCCATGCATGCGTGCTCACCCATGCATCCGTGCTCCGTCATCCATCTGTGCTCACCCATGCATCCGTGCTCGTCCATCCATGCATGCTCACCCATGCATCCGTGCTCAACCATCCATCCGTGCTCACCCATGCATCCATACTCAGCCATCCATCTGTGCTCAGCCATCCTCATCCGTGCTCAGCCATCTCCATCTGTGCTCAGTCACCCCATCTATGGCTCATCCTCCCCCATTCGTGCTCATTTATGCCTCATTCATGCTCATCCATACCACATCAGTTCTCATCCGTGACACATCCATGCCACTTCAGCGCCCATCAGTGCCACTGTATGTGGTCAGGCTGTGTAAAACGTTGTAAGACGGGTAACAAAAATGGTGAAAGGTCTGGGGGGATAAAACATATCAAGAGCGACTTCAGGAACTTAATATGTACAGTCTGGAGGAAAGAAGGGAGAGGGGAGACATGATTGAAACCTTTAAATACCTCAAGGGGGTGAATAAGGTTCAGGAGGGCAGTCTTTTCAATATGAAACCAAAATCAAGAACACGGGGACATGACCTCAAACTAACTGGGGGGAAGTTCAAAACTAATCTTAGAAAGTATTATTTTACTGAAAGGGTGGTTGATGATTGGAATAAACTATCAACAGAGGTTGTGAGACAGTCAACAGTAAATGGCTTCAAACATGCTTGGGATAAACATAAATCCATAGTCAGACAACAAGGTTAATGTAAAAAAAAATATATATATATATAAAGGGGCAGACTCGATGGACTACTCAGTCTTTTTCTGACGTCACTTTTCTATGTTTCTAAAAGTGTCACACATGTGGTATCGCCATACTCGGAAGGAGTAGCAGAATATATTATGGTGTGCAATTTTTTCTGGGTACATGCTGTGTTAGAAATATTGTATAAATGGACAACTTTGTGTAAAAAAAGATGTGTTTTTATTTTCTTTCCACATTTTCCAAAAACTTGTGGAAAAAATGACATGTTCAAAAGGCTCATTATGCCTCCTAGAATATACATTGGGGTGTTTACTTTCCAAAGTGGGGCAATTTTTTGGGAGCTTCCATTGTCCTGGTGCTCCAGGATCTTCAAAAGTGCAAGAGGTAGTCAGGAAATTATATGTGTAATTTATGTCCCTAGAACGCCTGATCGTGCTCCCTGAATGTTGGGCCTCTGTATGTGGCCAGGCTATGTAAAAGTCTCACACATGGGGTATCGCCATACTCAGGAGGAGTAGCAGAATGTGTTTTGGGGTGTAATTTGTGGTATGCATATGCTCGGTGTGAGAAATAACCTGTTAATATGACAATTTTGTAAAAAAAAAAAAAAACAGAAAAAAAAATCTTCAATTTGCAAAGAATTGTGGGAAAAATACAACTGCAAAAAACTTGCCATGCCCCTTACTAAATACTTTGGACTGTCTACTTTTCAAAAAGGGGTCGTTTGGGGTGTAATTGTACTTCCCTGGCTTGTTAGGGTCTCAAGAAATGAGTTAGGCCCTCGGTACATCAGGTGTGATCAATTTTCAGAGATTGGCACCATAGCTTGTAGACATGGGCGTCCGCAGAACTTTTTTCGGGGGGGGGGGCAACATTTTAAGGTCACCCATGATCCGCCCCTTTCGACAATGTCATGAAGGGGAGGGGCTTAGCCGCAACTCACAATTTATTTTAAAGGGGGAAACGGCAGACTTTATTCCAGGCATGTGCTATGTACAGGGTGCAGATTCCAGGAATGTGCTATGCCAGTATACATATCCAATCCCCCGCACAGAGCTCTCTTCCCCCCACAGAAAAGAATTGTCTATAACTCACATTGGCAGGTCAGGCTCCTGGCACAGGCTTCTGCAGGTCAGTGCTGTCTTAACACCGGACGATGGAAAGCCCTGCTGGCTGCCGTCCACAGTGTAATCTTTCTTCCTGTGCCGGGAGCTGGTACATGGAGTGTTCCAGCACCTGCTCACAATCTGCGCAGACACCTTGCGATCCCTGATTTTAGGGGGGGGCACTTTCCCCCCCTTGCCCCTACCTGCGGACACCCATGCTTGTAGACTCTATAACTTTCACAAAGACCAAATAATATACACTTATTTGGGTTATTTTTACCAAAGATATGTAGCAGTATACATTTTTGGCAAAATTTATGAAGAATAATTACTAATTTGCAAAATTTTATAACAAAAACAAAGAAAATGCATTTTTTTTACAAAATTTTTGATATTTTTCCATTTATAGCGCAATAAATAAAAACCCCAATGGTGATTAAAATACCACCAAAAGAAAGCTCTATTTGTGTGTAAAAAAGGACAAACATTTCATATGGGTACAGTGTAGTATGACTGAGTAATTGTCATTCAAAATGTGAGAGCACTAAAAGCTGAAAATTGGTCTGGTTAGGAAGGGGGTTTAAGGGGGTTTAAGTGCCCAGTGATCAAGTGTTTAAAGCTAGCGTGAAAAAACATGCATTGACGCCAATGCAAAACGGTGATAAAATCACGTTTTAAACACGGCTTTTTCCTGGCCTCCAGCTAGTTTTTCATAACGCCCGTGTGTATGTAGCCTAAGGGGGAATGTGAATCAAAAGAATGCATCAACAAGATAAATTATGGTATTTATGTTAGCTTTTTAGTCAAATTCACTTATTGAATTTTAAGTACATTGTACATTAACATAACATCGTGTTATTCTGTAAAATAGTTGCAAGCTTTTTATTGAAGAACATATCATATTTAGAATAATGAAGGTTTTCTAGGCTCACTTTTATAGCAATCCAAATTTTCTTCTAGTCCCTTGGGCCCTACCAACCAACAAATATTGCAATCAATAGCAACATTAAACCACATCATCACTAGAGCTTAATATGGTGTCTTAAATAGGAAACCAAATAATACTAAATCTATATTTTAAAAAATAACTGCTGCTGTGCAGCTTTTGGAGAATTTAAAGATAAACACTGCCAAAGTTCACTAGCTAAACAAACATTTTATTGTGAATATGTTTATATTCAGTATATTAAAGAGCATGTCCTTTATAGACAAAATCTGAAGAAGTAGCAGTACACCTTTTGAGACAGAGGACACGGTATAAAAGCCTCTCTTCAGCACCATGACCTAAATTTATCAAAAGACACATTTAAAAATGTATCAGCCTCTGTGCTGCTTTTGTGCACATTTGGCCTGCCACTCAGCTTCAAGTGCCTGATCTGACTAGGCAAGCTCAAGAGTGTGTTGCTGGGCCATGCTGGGACTGACAGGAAAGTATGAGGCTAAGATCCACACAAATCATAGAGGAGTTCTGTCTGTTCTTGGTTTATATCATACTGAGGTTAATCTAATCTGAGGTTTCCTATAATTCTAGTTTAGGGTAAATCATTTGAACAAAATGTAGGACCTAAAGCAGGGGTGCCCAACCTTTTGAAGAGCGAGGGCCACTTTAGCGAATTGGAACCAGTTGCGGGCCACAATGAGCGTAGCAGGCAGATGACAGGTTTGTGTCCGCTCTGCATATGCAGAGCAGACACGGACACGGCCCGCTCTACTATATGGGCCCTCAGATCTGATCCGCCCAGACAGAAGGGGGCAGATCCCCTCCTGTTTTTTTAAGCAGTTTGGATTGGAGCTAGGCGGGTGCAAAAGGACACAAGTCCGTTTACATGTACCGCTCTATAGAGGTGAATGGAGAGTCCATTTGGGTCTGCATGAAAAAGGACGGCCGTACCCAATCAGACCGATTATGTGAAAGGGGCCTAAAGCTGCTTTCACACTGATGCACTGCGGTTTACCTGCACCTCAACTAACCTCAATCTTGACTTCTTCCTCAGGATTCCTGCAAGTATTGCTGGCTGCTGCTGTTCCCCAGGTGGGCATGGCTAGTGGATGCTGCTGGGTGTCCTCCAGGGCTGGTGCTGCCAGCCTTTATTTCTGGCTGGTACTACTGACTGGTACTACTAGCTGGTACTGCTGGCCTTTATTGCTGACTGGTACTACTGGCCGGTACTGCTGGTGGGTACTGCTGTCTAGTACTGCTGATGGGTCCTGCTGGCTGGTACTGCTGGGGGTACTGCTGGATGGTACTGCTGGGGGTACTGCTGGATGGTACTGCTGGAAGGTACTGCTTAATGGTACTGCTGGGGGTACTGCTGGCTGGTACTGCTGGGGGTACTGCAGGATGGTACTGCTGGGGGTACTGCTGGATGGTACTGCTGGAAGGTACTGCTTAATGGTACTGCTGGGGGTACTGCTGGATGGTACTGCTGGGGGTAGTGCTGGATGGTACTCCTGGGGGTACTGCTGGATGGTACTGCTGAATGGTACTGCTGGCCGGTGTCGCAGGCTGGTACTGCTGGCTACTATTGCTGGAGGTACTGCTGGGGGTACTGCTGGCTGGTACTGCTGAGGGTACTGCTGGGAGCTGCTGTCCCATATTGCGTGTTCCCAAGGATCAGTATGATAGGAGTGCTGGAGGAAGCATGCGGCTGCAGTAGAGAGCAGAGCCGATGCTTCCTATATCTCTGTTGTCACGGGCGGAGTACATTTGGTATCACTCTGTGTCGCGTACCGGTATAGGAGGCTGAGATGATGAGAGGGCTCCCCTTGCGGCTAAGTGCACGGCACCCCTGGAGTTGGTGACAGGAGGTGCAATGCCCAAAGAAGCACAGGTCGCCTGCAGATGTAGCTTCAGTAGCAATTCCAGGTGAGGTAGTACTCAGGATACACAGCAGATGGAGACTGAAGCTGGTCTGGAAGAGCAAGCGGAGCTGTGGAGGTAATAAGCAAGATGCGGAGTCAAGGCCAGGCCGAGGGTCAAACACATGGAGCAGTCCGATAAGGCAGGAGAAGTCCGTGGAACAAGCCTAGATCAGAACCAGGAGAGAGTCAGAGCAGGTCAAGGGAAGCTGTGTCGGTAGCAGGTAATCAAGCACAGGAACACAGAACTCAGGAATGCAGGTTACTGAGCTGAAGATAATCCAGCGATTTGTGACAGTTACTGGTGTCCTTTTATAGGCCGGTGCTTGTTGGTGATTGGTGCATTTTGCGCGCCTTACGGACAGACGTTGGTACCGGACGATCGTTCGTTAACGGGTGCCGTTTGCTACAGCGCCTGCGCGGGACCGCGCGGTCATCTTGGATACTGGAACCTTTGCCAGTTCTTCCATGCATTCTTCCCTGACAGTGCCCCCCCCCCCCGCCAAGGGGCAGCCTCCGGATGCCCACACGTGCCTTTTTCTCTGGAAATCGTTTGAAGAACTCCTGAAGAAGCTTAGGGGCATGCACATTATTTGCTGGTTCCCATGAATTCTCCTCAGGAGGGTATCCCTTCCATTTAATGAGGTACTGCACATGTCTCCCTCTTCTGCGGGCATCCACATTGGCTTCCACCTCAAATTCTGTGTTCTCACCAACCATAACTGGTGGTGGCGGAGATTCTTCTCTTTCAGGGAAGGGGTTGGGGACTGCTGGTTTGAGCAGGGAAATGTGAAAAACTGGATGGACCTTATATGCGTCTGGGAGGTTGAGTTTAAAGGCTACTGGATTCATTTCATGATTAATCTCAAAGGGTCCAATAAACCTTGGGCCCAATTTCCGAGATGGGCATGTGATCTTGAGATTTGCCGTGGAGAGCCAAACCTTATCCACAACCTTCAGTGCAGGACCAACTTTCCTTTTCTTATCGAAATGTCTTTTGTAGTCCTCCTGAGCCTTCTGCATGGTCTCTTGAAGTACCAGATAATTAGATTGAATGACGGCCAATCTATCCTGAACTGCAGGAACCGCGGCTTCTGGGACCACATCTGGTAGGAAAGCAGGATGGAACCCGTAGTTTGCCCAGAATGGGGATTGGTTGGTGGATGCGTGGACAGTGTTGTTATAAGCAAACTCAGCACATGGAAGAAGAGATGACCAATTGTCCTGGGAAAAGGAGGAAAAGCATCTCAGATATTGCTCCAGAGTTTGGTTTGTTCTTTCCGTCTGTCCGTTACTTTGCGGATGGTATGCCGAGGACAGACAAACCTCAATCTTCAGAGCTTTGCATAGGGATCTCCAAAATTTGGAGGTAAACTGTACTCCTCTGTCAGAAACGATACTGTTGGGTAGCCCATGCAGCCGTACGATCTCCTTGATAAAAAGCTGGGCAGTATCTGCGGATGATGGAGTACTTTTCATGGGTGCGAAGTGGGCCATTTTAGACAACCTGTCAACAACCACCAGAATGGTAGTGAATCCCTCTGAAGGTGGTAGGTCCACAATGAAGTCCATCGACAACATCTTCCAAGGTTGCTCTGGGATGGGGAGAGGCCTCAACAAACCCCAGGTCTTGATATTACTGCCCTTATTGCGTAGACAAGTCGTACAGGAGTTGACATAGTCTCTACAGTCCTGTCGTAGGTTGGGCCACCAAAAGGATCTCTGCAAGAATTCACAAGTTTTCCGGACACCAAAGTGACCTGCAAGTGGGGAATCATGGCATGCCTTGAGTACTTGAGGTCTCGCCCCCTGAGGAATGAAGACCTTATCCTTTTGCCACAGGAGTCCCTCATGCTTCCTCAGCGAAAGGGTCTCAGATTCAGGATATGCAGCAGAAGCCTCTTTGATTGCGGTACCCAGGCCGGGCTGAATTAGAACGTTTTGTGTGGACAAGATGGTACTAGGGGCAGTTATCTCGGGAGTTTCTGGAAACATAAGAGAAAGGGCGTCAGCTTTCCCATTCTTTGACCCTGAGCGGTAGGTCAAATGACAATGAAATCTTGAAAAAAACAAGGCCCATCGGGCTTGCCGGGGTCTCAGTCTCTTGGCAGTTCGGAGATATTCAAGATTTTTATGATCTGTGAATATTAAGATAGGATGGGCCGCTCCCTCCAGTAGATAGCGCCATTCTTCTAAGGCTGATTTAATGGCCAACAGTTCCCGGTCACCCACATCGTAATTGTTTTCCGATTGAGACATCTTCCTGGAAAAGAAAGCTACTGGGTGGAGCAGGGTTTAGGGCCCCTGACGTTGTGACAGGATGGCGCCGGTGGCCACTTCTGAGGCATCAACCTCAAGGACAAAGGGCAGGGCAGGATCTGGGTGCTGCAGTACTGGTGCGGAAGTGAATAAAGTCTTTAATTGATCAAATGCCGACTGAGCTTCTTGGGACCAATGAAACCGGACATGTTGACGGGTCAACTGGGTGATGAGAGAAATGATGCTGGAGAAATTTTTGACAAATCTTCTGTAAAAATTGGCAAAGCCCACGAATCTCTGGATGCTCTTTTTATCCATGGGGGCCGGCCAGTTGATAATAGCAGCCACCTTCTGTGGATCCATGGAAATTCCATCCGTGGATATAATGAGGCCCAGGAATTGAATTGACAGTTTCTCGAACTCACACTTCTCTGCTTTTGCGTATAGATGGTGCTGTCTCAGAGTGGACAAGACTTTAACGTGTTCCCTGTGCAGATCCAAGTTGGCAGAGAAGATGAGGATGTCGTCAAGATATACTATCACAAAATGATCCAAGTATTCTCGAAAAATATTGTTAACAAAATGTTGGAAGGTGGCTGGGGCATTACAAAGTCCAAATGGCATGACAAGATATTCAAAATGCCCAAAACGGGTCCGAAATGCAGTTTTCCATTCATCACCTTCTCTAATGCGGACTAAATTGTAGGCACCTCCTAGATCAAGCTTGTTAAAGATTCGGGCAGATCGAAATCTCTGGAATAGTTCTGGCACAAGATGGAGTGGATAAAGGTTTTTGATAGTAATTCTATTCAACTTCCGATAGTCCACACAAGGTCTGAGTGACTGATCCTTTTTCTGGACAAAGAAGATACCAGCACCAGCGGGAGAAGAAGATGGACGGATGAATCCTTTCTCGAAGCTTTCATCTATGTAGAGTCGTAATGCATCAAGTTCTTTTTCCGATAGAGGGAAAATTCGCCCAAAAGGGATCTCTGCACCCGGGAGTAATTCAATGGGGCAGTCATAGGGTCGATGTGGTGGTAGCACATCGGCCATTTTTTTATCGAAAAAGTCCAAGAACTCGTGGTATGCTGGTGGCACTACCTGACTGGTGTTAGGTACTGGCTGGATAGTCAAGCAACTTGAAGGGTCAACGGGTCTAGGAGAAAAGCAGCTGTACCGGCAGTATTCGGATGAGAAGGAAATCTTTCCCGAGGACCAGTCAATCTGAGGGTTTTGCGCCCGTAACCAGGGAATCCCAAGGATGATGGGGAACATGGGTGAACATAAGATGTCGAAACAGAGAAGTTCTTGGTGACCAGAACGCATCTGAGCAAAGATAGGAAAAGTCTCTTGTGTTATGGGACCTGATCTGGGGATAGTCCCGTCAGCCAGATGAACTTCAAGTCTCTGTTTCTTGTCTCTTAAAGGAATTAACAGTCTCTTTGCCAATGAAATGTCAAAAAAACAGCTGCAAGCTCCGGAATCAACGATTGCTTGTAGCTGGACTGTTCCCTCTGCCACCTGTAATGAGAGTGGTAGAATGAGATGAGCTGGAGAAGACCCCGAGACTTGGAAATAAACTGGACAAGGAGGGTGGAACTTACTGGGTCTCACCGGGCAGGTACGCAGGAAATGTCCAGTACCTCCGCAATAGAGGCAGAGGTTGGCCTGACGTCGCCTCATTCTTTCATCAGATGACAAAGGGCCCCGTACTAGTCCAATCTGCATAGGTTCGCCTTCAGGAATAGCAGCAGGCAAGGTGGTGGGTGCAGGCATAGGTGGAGGTGAAACCTTGGGCAGCATCCAGGAGGGTCTCGGAGCGTCGTTCCCGCAGACGATGGTCAAGCTGGATGGCTAATTTGATGAGGCCTTCCAGGGTGGCGGGAGCCTCTATTCTGGCTAACTCGTCTTTAAGGCTCTCGGAGAGGCTAAGTCGATATTGGTACTTTAGGGCAGCCTCATTCCAACCAGTATCAGAGGACCACTTCCGAAAATCAACAGTGTAGTCCTCAACTGGGCTTTTTCCTTGTTGTAAGGAGTGAAGAACAGTCTCTGCAGTAGCCACCCGTTGAGGATCGTCATAGAGCTGGGCCATAGCATCAAAGAACTGGGAAACAGAGTTAATCACAGGGTTTTTCTGTTCCAACAGAACTGGGGTTCATCGGAGAGGAGAGAAATGATGAATCCCACTTTTACTGATTCCAAAGAGAAAGTCCTTGGCTGTAGTGCAAAGTACAGGAGGCAGACGTTTTGGAACGACCTGAACTTTCGTCGGTCCCCTGAGAAGCGTTCAGGGACTGGTACCCGAGGTTCCAGAGGTGGTAGCACCACAGCGGGGGTAGCAGTGACCTGGCCAGTTCCAGAGGCAGCTGAAGCAGAAGATGCAGCAGGAGGGTTCTGGTTAGTAGACGACACAGCCAGGTTCTGCAAAAGGCCTTCCAGCTGGAAGTAACCTTCTTGTAATCCCTTCACCGCCTGGGTGAGGGCGGCAACTTGTTGGCAAAGAGTCTCTAGCGGGGAAGCACCTCTTTCAGCCTCCGACATTGTGGCTGGATTATTCTGTCGCATACCGGTATAGGAGGCTGAGATGATGAGAGGGCTCCCATTGCGGCTAAGTGCACGGCACCCCTGGAGTTGGTGACAGGAGGTGCAATGCCCAAAGAAGCACAGGTCACCTGCAGATGTAGCTTCAGTAGCAATTCCAGATGAGGTAGTACTCAGGATACACAGCAGGAGACTGAAACTGGTCTGGAAGAGCAAGCGGAGCTGTGGAGGTAATAAGCAAGATGCGGAGTCAAGGCCAGGCCGAGGGTCAAACACATGGAGCAGTCCGATAAGGCAGGAGAAGTCCGTGGAACAAGCCAGGATCAGAACCAGGAGAGAGTCAGAGCAGGTCAAGGGAAGCCGGGTCGGTAGCAGGTAATCAAGCACAGGAACACAGAACTCAGGAATGCAGGATACTGAGATCAAGATAATCCAGCGATTTGTGACAGTTACTGGTGTCCTCTTATAGGCCGGTGCTTGTTGGTGATTGGTGCATTTTGCGCGCCTTACGGACAGACGTACGTACCGGATGATTGTTCATTAACGGGTGCCGTTTGCTACGGCGCCTGTGCGGGACCTGTGCGGGACCGCGTGCCCATCTTGGATACTGGAACCTTTGCCAGTTCTTCCATGCATTCTTCCCTGACACTCCGCCTGTGAAGGAGCCAGCGCTATACAGGAAGCATCGGCTCTGCTCCCTCTAGCGCCAGCTCCTTTCTTCTTCACACTGACGCTTGGGGATGGCGGGTCGGGAACACGCAATTTGGGTTTGCCGACCCACCATCCCAGAGCAGGATGTGGTTGGCCACATCAGAGGGCACTGCAAGCCACGTGTGGCCCGTGGGCCAGCGGTAAGCCACCCCGGACCTAAGGCAATTATGGAAAGTGAAGCCTTATTGCATTGTGCATCAGCCTCTGTGAGCAAAGTTGAAATACCAATTCTATGATTACATCCTAACAATGTGCTTTTCCGAAAAGATTTTTCTGTTGCCCACAGTTGTTAGAGTTTTCTCAAATGTAAAGCTTGTTCACACATATGTAGATATCCATACATGACCTGGGGATTTAAAGATCTTTCACCCAGCTTCATGTTCTATGCAGATTAAAAAGTAAGAGATCCACTGAGATCCACTGGGTGTAGTTACATGTCTTTCAAAGATGGCCACAGCAATCCACAATCACAGCACATTTAATTCTGTATCTCGGGTAATACTGGCCCTTATGTAGCGGAGGCCAACTCCACCCCTAAGGGATGGCTGTACAGGTTTGACTCGGCTCCATGACAACTGGCCTCAGCAAAGAAGCTCTCACTTTCGCTTCAAATACATAGTATATGGATTGTGAAAAATTGTACCCAAACAAAATTTGCGTCCTTTTTTTTCCCACAATTAGAGATTTCTTTTGGTGGTATTTGATCACCTCTGCGTCATTTCTGATCGCCGCTATAAACAAAAGAAGAGCGACAATTTTGCAAAAAAACCCAAATTTCTTACTTTTTTCTAAAATACAAATCCAAAAAAAAATAAAAAAACATTTTTTTCCATCGGTTTTGGCAGATTTATATTCTTCCTCATATTTTTGGTAAATAAAATCGCAATCGGCGTTTATTGATTGGTTTGCACAAAAGTTGCTGCGTTTACGGATGATGAGAATTAATTTCTGGGTTTTTTTGTTTTTTTTTACTAGTAATGGCGGCGATCTGCAATTTTTTTTTTTTTTAAAGTATGTTTTTATTAATTTTTGACAAAGTATAATTACAATAGTTACATTATTCGTAAAAACACATGGCAAGGAGATATACAGATTACAACCAAACCAGGGCCGAACATGGCCAACAACATATCTCACAGTAATAGTCCGCCATCCCCTTTGTAAAAGGGGGCGGTTAGAGGAGTTTAACCAAAACCTGCCCCTCCGACCCAGCCGGATCGGTACAGGAGGTCAAAGGAGTGTACAGAAACACAAAAACTATACTATACTATAACCCAAAAAAACAAAAAATAAATTTCAACTAACACTCACCCACACACACACCATCCACTCTTCAGGTCCTCACCCATACACCTCACCTCACCAGCTCCTTGCCGTTATAGGAGAACTCCCCCAACAAAGGGGGAGGGGGGAAAATGACAGACGTCTTCAACCGACCCCATTACACAGTTGCGATCTGCGATTTTTAGCGGTACTGCAATATTGCAGCAGACATGTCGGACCATTTTGACACTTTTTTGGGACCACTGGCACGTATACAGCGATCAGTGCTATAAAAATGCACTGATTACTGCGTAAAAGCCATTGGCAGTGAAGGGGTTAACCTGGAGGGGGCGCTCTAAGGGTTAACTGTGTTCCCTGGGCGTGTTCTAACTGTATGTGGGCTGGCCTGGCTGGGGGAAGGGAGTGATCACGGCTTCCATATACAGGAAGCCTGTGATCACAGCCCTTCCCCCTCTAACAGAACAGAGATCCGTGTTTACTTACACGGACCTCCGTTCTTTCACTGCGGGGGGGGGGGGGGGGCATCGCGGGTAGCCGGCGGCAATCTCCCTGGCCCCCCTGAACACAGTGAGCGCGTGCTCACAGTGAGGGAGAACGCAGCCGCCGTCATATGAGCCACTTTGTCGCCGTCAGACTGCGGTCTTCAAGTGGTTGAAACACATTTTCTGCCAGTAGAGAAAAATACCTGCTGATTCTGACAGAAATCCAGTATTATTTTAACTTTCTATGTACTTATCTGAATTTCAAACACAGCTATCAGCTTTTCATGCTTCCTAAACTACTCCAGAACAGGCAGTATTGAATGGGAAACTAGGCAACTGGTATACCTAAATTAAATTTAAACACTATGACATTCGGCTTGCCCAAGCACCATGTATTGTAAACAGCTGGCTTGTATTCTTCTTTTGGAAAAACAGGATTTTTTGACTTACCGTAAAATCCCTTTCTCTGAGTTCATCGACAGGCACATCGATTCTTAGGACTATGTGGGTTATACTGCCCTCTTCAGGAGTTTACTAGGCAGAACAGGCAGTTCTAACAGCAAAAAGAACAGTAACAGGCAAAGCCCCTCCCAGGGGCAGTCCCCACTGGCAGAGAACCCCACATCCAGCTCTGTTGGCTCAGTTCGTAACAAGCAGTGCAACATCCAGAGGGGTGGGTGCTGTGCCTGTCAATGAACTCCGAGAAAGGGATTTTACGGTAAGTCAAAAAATCTCTTTTGTTCGTCGACAGGCACAGCGATTCTTAGGACTAATTGGGACGTCCAAAAGCAGTGCCAAAAATGAGGGGTGGGTAACAGAACAACAACAGAAGTACACCCAACCGAACCCTCAGTGAGGAACCACACGTGTCTCACACGGCCGCCTGCAAAACTTTGTGGCCAAGCGCAGAATCCAAGGATGCTAAAACATCAACTTTGTAAAACTTTGAGCAGGTGTGCACAGAGGTCCAAGTAGCCGCCTTGCACAGTTGAGACACAGACGACTGATGTCGGAAAGCCCAGGAAGTGCTAATCGCCCTGGTAGAATGAGCCATAACCGGAAAAGGAGGCTCCAGACCCCGAACAGCATAGGCTCGGGTCACCGCCTGTCTAATCCAACGTGAGATAGTGAGCGATGAGGCCGCCAAACCTTTGCGTGGACCATCCACCACGACAAAGAGAGCATCCGACCTCCGAAAAGAGGCCGTAGTCTCCAGATACACCCACAGGGCCCGAACAACATCCAGAGAGTGCAAAGCAACCTCCTTAGGGTGAGACGGGCGTGGACGGACTATGTCCTCATTGATGTGGAAAGATGACACCACCTTCGGCAAAAAAGGAGACGGGCGCAAGACCGCCTTATCCTTATGTAGGATCAGATAAGGAGACCTACAAGACAGAGCCACCAACTCAGACACCCGCCGAGCGGATGTGATAGCCACCAGAAAAGCCACTTTCTGCGAAAGCAAATGCAGAGAGATGTCCCTGATATTTTCAAAGGGTGGCTTCTGAAGTACCGAGAGGACCAAATTGAGGTACCATGGCGCCAAAGGCGACTGTACCTGGGCGGGCGACATGTCGAACCCCCTGCATGAAAGTACGGATCAATGAATGCGTCGCCAAAGGACGCTGAAAAAAGATCGCCAGAGCAGAAACCTGACCCTTGATAGTGCTCAACGCCAGTTTCTGGTCGAGGCCCTTCTGTAGGAAGGCCAGAACTCGAGACACGGAGAAAGAACAAGGGTTCCACCCCCCGGCTTCGCACCAGGCAATGTAAGCCTTCCAGGTGCGGTGGTAAATCTTACGTGAGGTGGCCTTACGTGCCTTCAACATGGTAGCAATCAGCGAGTCGGAAACCCCTCGATCCCTCAACACCTGGGATTCAATAACCCGGCCATTATAGCCAGAGAGGGTAAAGCAGGGTGCAAGATGGGCCCCTGGGACAGAAGGTCCTCGCGAAGTGGGAGCCACCAGGGAACGTCCACCGCCATTCATACTAGGTCTGCGTACCAAGGATGCCTTGGCCAATCTGGAGCTACCAGAATGGTCGGTATGCCCTCCGCTTCTATTCTGCGCAGAAGGCACGGAAGCAGTTTGAGAAGAGGAAAGGCATAGATTTATTTATTTATTTATTATTTATTTTAGGTACTTATATAGCGCTGTCAATTTACGCAGTGCTTTACATATATATATATTTTACATTCACATCAGTCCCTACCCTCAAGGAGCTTACAATCTAAAGTCCCTAACTCACATTCATACATATACTAAGGACAATTTAGACAGGATCTAATTTACCTACCAGCATGTCTTTGGAGTGTGGGAGGAAACCGGAGTACCCGGAGGAAACCCACGCAGGCACAGGGAGAACATGCAAACTCCAGGTAGGTAGTGTCGTGGTTGGGATTCGAACCAGCGACCCTTTTGTTACCAGGCGAAAGTGCTACCCACTACACCACTGTGCCGCCCATAGATGAGTCGATACCGATCCCACGGAGCTACAAGAGCATCCGCCACATCCGCTAAGGGGTCCCTTGTCCTGCTCATGAAGGTCTGCACCTTCCGATTGAGGCGGGACGCCAACAAGTCTACGTCTGGAACACCACATCTCAGACAAATCTGATGAAACACATCCGGCTGCAGGGACCACTCTCCCTGGTCTAGGCGCTGACGACTGAGATAGTCCGCCTGCCAATTTTCTATGCCAGAAATTAATTTGAAGATGATTTTAAAACACTAATATGGCTTCTCTGCGGCTGATATAAGGATTTTCCACACAATTTGATGACGATTTTAAAACACTAATATAGCTTCTCAGCGGCTGATATAAGGATTTTCCACACAATTTGATGACGATTTTAAAACACTAATATGGCTTCTCTGTGGCTGATATAATGATTTTCCACACAATTTGATGACGATTTTAAAACACTAATATGGCTTCTCTGCGGCTGATATAAAGATTTTCGACACAATTTGTAGATGATTTTGAAAAAACACTAATATGGCTTCTCTGCGGCTGATATAAGGATTTTCCACACAACTTGATGATGATTTTAAAACACTAATATGGCTTCTCTGTGGCTGATATAAGGATTTTCCATACAATTTGATGATGATTTTAAAACACTAATATGGCTTCTCTGCGGCTGATATAAGGATTTTCCACAAAATTTGATGATGATGATTTTAAAGCACTAATATGGCTTCTCTGCGGCTGATATAAGGATTTTCCACACAATTTGATGATGATTTTAGAACACTGATCTTTCCCTTAAAGCAACAGCTGGAGGCTTTCCCTGTAAAACTTGGAGATGATTTTAGAATCTAAAATCATCTCCTAGTTCTATAGGGAGAGGTTCCTACTGTTGCTTAAAGGGACAGATTATTGTTTCTTGCACAACATTAAAAAGTGCATCTACATTGCTGGTTTAAAAAACAAAAAAAAATTCCTCCTCCACCGCCACTTTCACCGCCTCCTCAACCTCCAACTCCACATCCACCTCCATTTTTGATTTTTTTATGTGATTTTAGCTTAAAAATTATTTTATGATATTTCCCTATCCCCATTTCTTTGTAGGGCACTTGTCCGACCCTTACCCCCATTTTCCTTCCTTTTGCAGACCTCTAGGACTTTACAGGACTTTGTTACAGACATTTTGTGCCTAATAGTTCGGGTCCCCATTGATTTCAATGGGGTTCGGGGTCCGTGTCAAAGTTCGGGTCCAGTCCGGACCCGAACCCGGACTTTGTCCCGAAGTTCAGGCCGAACCAGCAGAACCCGAACTTCCAGAGGTTCGATCAACTCTACTCTTGAGACCACCGTCCCTGGGCCGAGAGCAGCCCCAGGACTGTGCCCCAGCCTGTCAGGCTGGCGTCCGTCGTGATCACTGTCCAGTGAATGGGGAGAAAGGACTTCCCCGACCGAAGAGCCGGGTCCCGCAGCCACCAGAGCAGCGATGCCCTCACCTGGTGATCCAACCTGATCACCCGATCCAGTGAAGATGGGGACTTGTCCCATCTCAGGAGAATTTCCCGTTGCAAAACGCGGGTGTGACACTGAGCATAAGGGACTGCCTCGAAGGAGGCCACCATGAGACCCAAGACCCGCATGCAAAAACGGATTGAGGCCCATTTCTGGGACAGTAGGGACCGAACCGCCAACTGAAGCATCTGCTGCTTGGTTGACGGGAGGAAGACCTTCGTCTGGGCTGCATCCAGAATCAGCCCCAGATACTCCAGGTGGTGAGACGGATTCAGAACTGACTTCGGGAGGTTGATCACCCACCCAAACTCCTGCAGAGTGTGCAGGGTGATTGTCACATTGTCCCTGAGCGCTGGAGCCGACTCCGCACGCAGGAGAAGGTCATCCAGGTATGCCACCACCGCGATGCCCCTCTGCCTCAGCAGAGCCAGAACCAGGGCCAGCAGTTTGATGAAGACCCGAGGCGCCAAGGCCAGGCCAAACGGGAGAGCCACAAACTGGTAGTGCTCTTCCCCGACCGCAAAGTGCAAGAAGCGCTGGTGCTGGGCGCAGATAGGGACATGCAAGTACGCATCTTTGATGTCGAGAGAGGCCAGGAAATCGCCCTGGTGCAGGGCCGATACCACCGAGCAGACTGACTCCATGCAAAACCTGCAAACCCGCACAAACCTGTTGAGGTCCTTCAGGTCCAGCATGGGACGAACCCCGTCCTTCTTCGGTACCACGAAAAGGTTGGTATAAAACCCTTGGGAACATTCTGCCCGTCGAACGGAACAATCACCCCTTCACCCAGCAGGTCCTGCACAGCCCTGAACAGGGCCCGCAGCCTGCCTGCAGGCAGCTGCAGGTTGGAGGCGAACAACCTGTCTGGGGGGCGGGAACAAAATTCTATGCCCCAAGGAGACCACCTTGAGGACACAGCGGTCCGAAATGCGGGAAGACCACCTGTCTGCGAACCCCAGGAGACGTCCCCCCACCCGAGCGCCGGGTGGAGGCAACCCTTCATGCGGAGGAGACCTTGTCCTCTGGCTTGGTGCGATTACGCGGCCAGGGACGCTTCTGTCCACCCGCAGGGGCCTTGGTGGGCTGAGAACCCTTGCCCGAGGAGCAGAAGGGACGAAAAGGTCGCCTATGGGCCTGAAAGGAAGGGCCCTGCCGGCGACGCGGGTCCAAACTCCTCCTAGACTCCGGGAGAAAGGTGCTCTCCCCTCCCATGAGATTTTTGATCATCTCGTCCAAGGAGTCACCGAAGAGCCACCCCCCCTGGAAAGGCAAGTCTGCCAGGGCCTTCTTAGAAATCTAGTCAGCAGACCAGCACTTCAGCCAAAGCCACCGCCTGGCCACCACAGAGACCGCAGACGCCTTGGATATCAGGGGGGCCGCGTCCAGAGCAGCATCGCACAGATACTGAGCCCCCTGGACCATCCGGTCTGCAAGATCCACACACTCAGAAGCCTGCGTCTTGCACAACTCCCTGTGTAGCAGCTTTGGCCACTCAGTGAGCGTTTGCGACACCAGCGCAGAAGCCACAATGGGCCGCATGGCAGATCCCGAACAAATAGGGATCTGGCGCAAGCCTCGGCCTTCCTGTCAGCCGGGTCCTTAAAGGACGGCGTGCCCTCCACCGGGATGGTGGTCGCCTTACTCAGGCCAATCCAGACCAGTTAACAGAATCACATCAGCAAGTCAACTAAATGCTACAGCAGGCAACCATTAAAGGGTGGAGGACTGATTGGGGAGTATGCTAATATCAACTAGCAGAGGTGCAAGCTCAGATTCACATGCACTCAAGATACCCCTGGCAAAGTCAACACTGTAGAGTGGAGATTGAGTGATGTTTCTTGAAGTAGGAGGACTCGCAGCACGTCTGGAAAAAAAATAGCACTTGGGCTACTAAGCAAATTATATGTGAAATACTATTTTTTTTTAAATGAACAACTTATAGTTTTTTGGAAAGCAGTATAGTTTCTACTTGTATTTCTTTCCCGAGCTGAAGTCTCAGTAATATACCTTTGCATTATTTACGCATTTAGCATGTAAAGCACTTTACATCTTATTTGTATATGATGTTCATCTAACCAAGTGAGAGTCTGTCCATTGGTTGGGGGAGTAGAAGGCTGTTTAATTAGAAAGAAAAAAGTACAAAAAAGGAAGTGCAAACCATAGCCTCTAATCCCAGTTGACGCCTATTCAGGGGAAAGGCACCAGACAAGGAGCTAGCAGTGTGGCGTTTTAGAGCACAGACCGTACTGCAGGTGGTCATGCTCACACTACTTTTTTGTTTTATTCTATTTTTTGGAAGTGCAACTTTTTCTAAAAATATGGTTTTAAAAGTTAATGCACTATGAGCCTATTTCTACCTCTCCAATACGCTTATATCTGAGCACTTCAAGCTGGTGTCCAATGTGAATCCCAGCGAATAACTACCATACATCCCGCTGAACTACTCTGGTGGGGATACACAAAGTTGGATTCTGTTGAGATTTCTACATTAGCAGGTGGAGTCGATGTTCTGTCTGAGTTCCAGTGAGTGACCACCAACAGCTGATTTCCCTGTGTGAAGACACGCACATATAGATCCTTTTAGGATCTGGTAAGCTGCCATCTATTTATTCTATAGGATGGTGGTGAAGCTTTTTTGGGTGTATTGGCATTGAATGTTCACTCATGCACTGTTGTAGATGGACACTGTCAGTTGCTACAGCAGATGAGTGATAGATGGACTAATTCCTTTCACATATTTGTTTGTTAAAGTGTTATTAAACCCACAACATAAAATCTGTCTGTATATGCAGAATAGCATGCTTGCTATACTCACTGTGTAACTTAAGGGGTTAATCCTCTGTATTGTTTAAAAAGGCTGTTTGATCTTGTATGGCCAGATACTTCCTTCTTGTCCTGTCTACTATATTAGACTATACTATACTACATGCAGGCAGGGTGGAAAGGTTGCACATGCTCTGTTCGATCTTCCTGTTTCACAAGGACACAAACTGCAATGCATTTCTAGAGGCAGTGATTGTTTATTTGTGAACTGAGCACGTCATTGGCAAAGCACCAATCAGCTCTGGCCAAATTGTGGGTGAAGGGTCACTGATGCAAATGAAGTTACATCATCAGAGAGTGAAATCTCCTCCTGTATGAAAACCGCGGAAGCCCTGGCTCTTTGCCGTTTATCACATGACTGCAATATATAGATGAAAAAAAGATATATAGCAGCAGTATTTTGATATAAAAAGAATATTTAGAAGCCGTGTTCACTGTGGGGGGCGGATCAATTGTTTTTATATTGCTGGGTTTAGTAACACTTTAAGAATTGGGTTACTTTTAATACAATCATTATTTTGAACTCACCTATTAGAGGTTGTTTGCACCAATACAAATTTCATTATCTATTTTTTTCACTTTAGGACTCTTGTTTTTCAGACTTTGTTTCACTGTTTTTTAAACACTTGGCAATATTTTTCTTTTTGTCTTTTTGGCCAAGCACACCCTCTTTAATTATACAATTGCACTTACATGCAATACGTGAATAAAGCTACTCAATGTAACCAGCAGAGCCGGTCCCAGTGGCTAAGCTGCAGTGGGTAGCTGAGCAATCCTCTGGCATTCTTGATGGGATGTTACCTCCTTGGGGATGGATATTCTAATGTACCTCAACACTGTCCGACCCTGGCAGGAGTCCCCCCAGACCCCTATTTCCAGCTGAATAGCCAGAACTTAGAAGAGCTGAGATGAGGATTTTTTTTCCCCATTGGAGAAAATTGGATCATGCTTTATCAGGGTTTTTTTCCTTCCTCTGGATCAACTGTGGGTATAGGATTCTGCATATGGAGGTTTTCTATATGTGTGTGTGTTTTTTTTTCTTTATGGGTTGAACTGGATGGACTTGTGTCTTTTCTCAACCAGACTAACTATGTAACTATGAAAGGTGTGTTTCTCCCAATTCCACATACCTTATGAAGAAAATTCACACAGCTGAAGTTTATTACTGACAATGTTAATCGTTTGAATGGACTTTTCAAGAATTACTGGAACACTATGTTTCAAGCTGAACTCTGGGCACTGCACGGGTCAACTGCTTGTTTTGTCTAGGAGTGAACAGAAAGCTTATACTCATCACATTCTTCGATCTTCCAGAAAATGGCACTCCCCCATGGTACAGCAGTGGACTGTTCCAGATCTGGGCATAATGATGTCCGGAACAGTCCACTATTCAAGACCCCTGAAGTGCGGAGGTGCTGGACCGGTCTTGTGCTGAGAGAATCGGAGGAATAGGTAAGTAAATCTCTGCTCTCCTCTCCCCAAGAAAAGAACGAGCAATTAACCCATGCAGTGCGGACACAGCCCCACTGCATGGAGAAAAAAACAAAAATTTGCCCATGGTTCAGCTTTCGGTAAGAGCACAGATTTGTATTTTATAAGCACAGGGGGACACACAGAATGCACTCTATACTTGTTTGGTTGTTGCAATATAATGAAGCACATACTATATATTGTATGCTCATTTTTATGGGCTACAGACTAGTAGTGTTAGTGTACATGAATTTGAATTTATGCGCAACTTACATTTTTTGGGGATAATTATAAATGATTAGTTAGCACGGGATTACAGAGCACCAGTACTTTTTTTGCAGATAGATGTAAATGTGTATGTTGCAATTATAGTAATTGTATTGAAGATTGTGGATGACTTAGGTTTTAGAGGAGGTAGTTTAATCACAGCACTGCACTTAATTATATGACATAGGATTGATGTTTCGTTTAGAAGTGAATAGAGTGAGGAGGAATTAAAAATTATTTCAAGTTACAGATAAGGCAAGCACTCAACTCCAGTCAGAAGCTAATTTTTGGGGGTTAAAAAAACGAATGGTTGTCATTATTAACCACTTCCTTACAGGGCACTTAAACCCCCCTCCTGCCCGAACCAATTTTCAGTTTTCAGTGCTGTCGCTCTTTGAATGACAATTGCGCGGTCGTGCGAAGTTGCACCCAAACAAAATTTGCATCCTTTTTTCCCCACAAATAGAGCTTTCTTTTGGTGGTATTTGATCCCCTCTGCGTCATTTCTGATCGCCGCTATAAACAAAAAAAGAGCGACAATTTTGAAAAAAAAACAATATTTTTTACTTTTTGCTATAATAAATATCCAAAACTAAAAAATAAAAAAACAAATTTATTCATCAGTTTTGACCGATTTATATTCTTCTACATATTTTTGGTAAAAAAAATCGCAATCGGCGTTTATTGATTGGGTTGCGCAAAAGTTATAGCGCCTACAAACTATGGACATTGATTTATGGCGTTTTTATTTATTTATTTTTTTTTACTGGTAATGGCGGCGATCTGTGATTTTTATCGGGACTGCGATATCGGGGCGGACATGTCGGACGTTTTTGACACATTTTTGGGACCAATGACATTTATACAGCGATCAGAAATTTAAATGTCCACTGATTACTGTGTAAATGTCATTGGCAGTGAAGGGGTTAACCAGCAGGGGGCAGTGAAGGGGTTAACAATGTTCCCTGGGTGTGTTCTAACTGTGGGGGGGATGGGCTGGTCGGGACATGACAGATCTAACTGATCCCAGTGACAGGGATCAGTTGATCTGTCATGTCCCATTCTCAGAACGGGGAACCGCCGTGTTTACTTCGGCGGTTCCCCGTTCCTCCTCTCTGAAAGGAGATCGCGGGTCTCCGGCGGACATCGGGTCCGCTCGCGCCCGCGGGAGCGCGCCCAGCACAAGCCAAATGGGAGGACGTCTATTGACGTCCTCCCGGCATTTTAGAGCCGCGCTGTAGCCGTCATTCGGCTATGGCGCGGGCGGGAAGAAGTTAAAAAGGTGCTTCCTATCAATAGGACAAATTTAAGATAATGCATGCATTGACAGAAGGTTAACAGTAGGAACCATTTTTTTTTCTTAAAAAGACCCTGTGATCACAACCTACCCAGACAATTAAATACATGTAGGCAGTATGTGTTACATAGTGTATACTAACAGAAGTGCTCTATGTTGCAGCAATAGGGGCTGCCTAGAAAGAGACTGCAATAACTAATGAAAATCAACGCTTCCGGGAGTGTTAACTCTTTGGACTTTTGGGCTACTGGCAGTCACCCTCTCGACCCTATGCCACTGCAGTGTTTATGGTACAAGTGCTAAAAATCTCTTACAGTGGAACTAAACTCTCTCAATTAATATTGGCCATGTTTAATCCATATCCTGCTAGCATCAGTAAACAGATAGGAAGGCATATTATATTTTCTTGTTTTAACATTTTTTTTTTTTCTTTTTACATTTTCACAGTAGCTTGCTGGTTTCTGGACGAGGCCAAAATGTCGTCATACATCCTAGGAGTCTTTATCTGTAAGCACAACCTTCTCATGCCTGAAATATATGTAGATGGATTCCAGAAAGTAAATGCTACATGAATCATCTGTCCTTACTCAAGAGGGCAGTGGCTAGAAATGCTAGGGTTTTTTTCCCAAAGTTATTTCTCAACAAAATAAAGCATGGAGACAATGATGGATGAGGGAGTTTGCTTTGTATGTTGAAAATTAATTAAATAGTGTTTTTAGTTTGTGGTGCTCAGATACAGTTTAGCTCCACTTCATCATTAGTATTAAAATCTGCTTCATAGTACTTGATAAACATGATCTTACTATAAACCCCTTATGAATATAACTCACGAAATTGTATATTGACAAACATATTATAAATGAATCACATGACTGAGTCTCTTGGTGCCTCCAAGGCCTGAGTAATCATTATAGAAAACCTTTGCAATACTCTACTGCACAAAGCAAGCTCATTGAATTCTGATGAAGAGGGTGTATACCTTGAAACATGTCCGCATACTTGCTTAGTGCAGTACAATATTGCAAAAGTCTATAATATACAGGCATTGGTTGAGCCAAGAGACCCTGTCCCTCGATTCATTTATGTCTGTGAATATATAATTCTGTGAGTATATTCATTTTACTTTCATTTCATTTTGCTTTCATTGCCAACCTTGGTAATGATAGGATAGAGGTAACGGGGTCTCTTTTATTGTACAGCAATACACCAGGCACACAACATTACTCAATGACGCTAAAGACAACCAATGTGATCATGCACCAAATCCAAAAAAGTAACACAACTAGCAAAAAGGGGAAAGGAGCACATGGGTAGTTTAATATACAGAGCAAAACTTCTCCAGCACACTTTCCAGCTAGTCATTACAATCTCCACTATAGGGACACAGGCAGCGGTAAAAACTTAGCAGAGGTTGTAACCCTTCACTTGTCTATACTAAAATAATAGTTCTAGCTGGAGTTGGACTTGGTAATGTAATACCTTACTTGAAGTGTGAAATACCATTAGCTTTAGAAGAAACAGCATGGAGAACTGTATGGGAACATCAAGTTTTAGAATTTCTGTAGTTTTGGCACAGTTAGAGTTCTCTACATTTATTTAATTTGTTTAATTCATCTATTTTGCTGCTGGCTCATCCTGCTGTGCATGCCAAGAGTGAATACCCAGGCCAGACTACTCACACCATAAGAAATCCAGGTATAATATTCTGATACTGTCTAAAAGAATGTTTCAGCCTCATTATTTTGTTGCAAGCGTTCTAATCATGCTGTGTCTTCTAAATATGAAAGCAGATCCGACAGTCATGCGGAGCCTGCAGCAGGCCTGTGAACTAATGCTTGGATTTTATAGAATTCAACTCCTAGAGGAAGGGCAGGTGCCCAGGGCAAACAATTACCTTAAATATTTCCAAAACCTAAATACATTAGTAATGAGATTATATTAACACATTATGGAATAGATGCAAAACACAAACCTTCATTTTTTTTTTCAAACTTATCTCTCTTGCACTGATGTATTCTAAAGAATGATCTTTAGGAATGTTTGGCGGATATAAACTTCTCCAGGCCCTACCCAGCAAGTTTTATTTTGGTCAAGAGATCCTCTTGACCAAAGTGTCAAGTGTGATAAACTATTTCCTGTTTACTGTAGAAAACAAAGTGCCACACTCAAAACCTGTCTATTATGCTTTGTCCAGTCCAGTGGACTAAAACCCTTGCCTTAGATAGACCGTAAAGCCTCGTACACACGGGACGACGATCGTACTTACGATCATCTCAAATCATATGTTGGATAATGTAACTTGCATACTGACTGCACTACACGATCGTACGACCACAGAAAGAACGTTCAGGTGAATGTAATTATCATCCGGCCGTTCCTGACTTCAGAGCATGCATGTTTTGCACAATACAACTTGTACCAACTACTCTGTACACACGATACAACGGTCGTATGACCGCTTGTTGGTACGACCAAGTTTTGTAGTCTGCTCATACAACTCCCTTTGTACGACCGTTGTACGTCGGCTGTTCTAATCGCGCATACAAACAATCGATTTCGCATACAATGGTCGTTCATGCGACCTGTTGTATACGATCATCGTCTCCTGTGTACGAGGCTTAAGAAATTCAGGCCATTTTAATTTTAACATTTCACTGTAGTTAAAGTTAAGAAAAAGCTAAATTTCTTCCAATTTATGTACACCCTGTACATTTATGTAATGCCTTTCTGCATGCTACAGTTGATCTAACTAGCAGGGAAAGGATTATCCCTACATACTAAATTTACTGGCAGAATGTGTAATTACAGTCTCCATGATTGATGTGAAAGCATTCATCACCCACCTTTAGTAAACCTGTTCTTTACAAGATTTCCTAAACCCTTTAGTTTCCTAAGCAACGTCCTTTTTACAGATATATAACTTTTTTTGTCTTAATTTTAGATTCCTACTCGGACTCTAGGAACTGCAGTGGCATACCTCTAGCAGAATACCCATGAATATGGACAAGTAGTCATAACCTCGCAGTATTATTTTCTATTGCTTTGAATTTTGAATCAGAAAAATGAAAACTGTTTTATTTCCGCTTTGAGGTCATGACAGGTTGAGACTAGTGTGTGTCAGTATACACACACTACTCTGCAAGCTTTGGTACAGAGATTCCCAACACCACAGGATGCAGAAAAAGAATAAAAGAGCCCAAAGATCAATGAGATGTGGCAAATACAGTCCACCTGTGAATGCTTTATAATGTTAGGTTAGGCATTCTTTGGTGAGCTTAAAGTGATTGTAAAGTCTTGTTTTTATTTTTTTAAATCAAATAATAGCTTTATTCAAAAGGAAATGCGCATGGTACAAACATTACAGAAAATATACGTTTTATTCCAGGGTAACAAGGCATCAAAGCAAATACAGTTGGATTCCAAATGACATAAAGATGTGAGTAAATTATAGTCAGAAGAGAGCAGGGGTATCATAACTAGCCATACATCAGTGTACTATAATAGTGTCACAACTAATAACAACATACTTAAGGTAGACAAACAATATGAGTCTGTGCACATGTCAGAGTAAGAAAGCCATCTATGCCAGATTTTTGAGTATTTGTGGGGGCACCCTCTGTGTTCATAGATTTGTTTTTTGTAAGGGAGCACAGCATTACCCTCTCTTAGCCATATCGTCATGCAAAAAACAGACCACTTGGAGCCAGAAGGTCTGTATCACAGGGCAAGCCCATAATAAGTGAAAAAAGGTACCGGGGGCAGATTCGCACATTAAGCATAATGAGTTTTAGGCTAGTTGGAAGCGGGCGATCCTGTGAGGGGTAAGGTAAGCTTGGTGCAAAATGTAAAGCTGTGTTAGACGCAGTGTTAATTTCGTCCACTAAAACATTTTAGGCGACTAAAACTAAAATGGCATTTTAGTCAAAAGACTAAAATGGGACTACAACTAAAATGGCATTTTAGTCAAAAGACTAAGACTAAAACTAATTTGAAATTTGATGTCAAAATGAACAATGGCATGTTCATACCTCAATACTATAAATCATAACATATTAGATTTTTCAGTATATAATGAGTTTGCAAATTGTAGAGAAATGCTTAAATAATGCATTTCAATTTAACTACAACCATTAGATTTAAGACGACTAAAATGAGTTTTAGTCGACTAAAATGATTTTAGTCTATTAAAATGTACTGGAGATTTTAGTCGACAAAAATGTCCTGGAGATTTAGTCGACTAAATACGACTAAAACTAAAACAATTGAAGAAGACTAAAATGGGACTAAAACTAAAATACCATTTTAGTCCTAAGACTAAAACTGAATTGAAATTTGCTGCCAAAATTAACACTGGTTAGACAGTCAAGCAGTCTGGGGGAACCCGATTTCACATTGTCCATGATCTCATCCCAGTCCTAATCTTCTATAACACCCAGATTCATCTCCCATTCTGCTTTAATGTTATATGCTAGGGTTGTAACAGTAGGAAGATGTATCTTAGTATAGAGGAAGGATATTACTTTAGTAGACTCCTCATCTAATATAACATCTAGTATGGGAGGAGTTTTCAAGGAGGGGTACCCTGCAGAAAAATGAGTTTGCAATGCGTGTCTAAGTTGAAGGTATGTGAATAGTAGCTGGTTAGGAAGCAAGAACTCGTCTTTCAGCATTTGAAATGTTTTAGGACCGGTAGGGGTCATGACTTGATGTAAATATATTATGCCATAGTTTGCCAAAACTCTAGGGTCAGGTATAGTCAGTAATTCAGATAGGTAGTTATTATACCATAGGGGGTATGAGAATGAGGAGACATTGACCTTAGTTTACTCATAAGGATCCCTCAGATGCGCTGATGGTGGGAGGCCATATCATACTTACATCTAACATTGGTGAGGTGTGGTGTACTGTGCATAATAACCTGAAGAGGTGTGTGCTGGATGAACAGGTTTTCTGATAACTAGTGCTTGATATCGGGAAAAGTCTGATTTGTTAAGATGATAGAAATGTGACGCTTGTGATAATAAATAATAGTCGCGAACGTCTAGTAGGGTAGTTTCCCCAAGTGCAACAGGTTTTTCAAGGACAGCCAAGAAAGTTTATGTCTGCCATGGCCCCATACAAAATAATTTAGCATAGAGTCTAGGGTTTTAAAGAATTTCAGGGGTACGAAGAGTGGGGTATGCCATAGCATATGTAGTACTTTGGGTAAGAGTATCATCTTAATGAGGTTTATGTGACCCATTACTCCCAATGGGAGTCTTGCCCAGATTTGAGTTTTGGCCTTGACCAGAGTGTGAAAGGGTTCTATGTTAAGGGGTAGATAATCAGTCAGTGTTCTGGTGACCGTGACTCCTAGATATTTAATGGAGGAAACTCTAGCAGGTGGTGGGGGGGGGGGTTGTGAGGGGAGAGCAAAAACTGTCTAAAGGTAGGATCTGTTACTTGGACCAGTTGGTCCGTAGACCTGAATGTTGCCCCATGAGTTCTATAGTCTCCGCAAGGGATGCTCCTGAGTCCACCAGGTATAGGACCATGTCATCAGCATATAGACCTCTAGGTATATCAAAATGATCTTTCAGGTGTGATAACCAATAGGGGTTTAATCTCCACTGAAACAAGGGAGAGTCTGTGAACAACTCAAGAGTCATCCAGTAGGGGGTGTGGTCAGACAAGACTCTGGCAGCAAAACCTACATCCTTTAGTTTGAGTAATAGAGATGTGGAGAGGAAAATAAAATCAATGCTAGACATGGCATTGTGAGTGGCTGAGAAACAGGAGTACACTTTAGTGGAGGGATATTTGTGCCTCCAGGTGTCAGAGCAAAATCTGACATCATATGGCTGAATCTGGAGCTGGATTGTGTGTGATTATGTGTGAAGGGGGGGTTAATCGGTCTAGGGCTGGGGAACCATATTAAAATCCCCCATCCATATCACTGGGATTGTGGGGTATTGGGAAATAAAGGAAAGGCCCTCATTTACCACCGTCGAGCTGTATGGGGGGGGGGGTGTAGCATGCAAGAATCAGGTAGTGCAGGTAGGCCTAGACAGTATGTGGTAATTGGGGATTCTATAATCAGAAGGAATGATAGAATAATTAGTCGCCAGGATCGCCTCAACCGAACCGTTTGCCCTCTACATGGTGCCAGGGTTCCGCATGTGGTGGCCCAGGTTGATAAATTACTGGGAGGGGCTGGGCATGACCCAGCTGTCTTGGTCCACGTTGGAACCAATGATAGAATGTATGGAAGGTGGAGGCTCCTTAAGAGCCAATTTAAAGAATTAGGTTGCAAGTTGAAGGGAAGGACCTCTCTGAAATATTGCCTGTGCCATGCGCAACACAGGAACGGTAGGGGAAGATTAGAGCCCTGAATACATGGCTAAAGACCTGATGTAAGGAGGATGAATTTGGATTTATAGAGCACTGGGCTGACTTTTCATTGGGGTGCAACCTATATGCTAAAGATGGTTTGCAGCTAAATGGAAGGGGGTCTGTTGTGCTGGGGGGAGAGGTTTATGGGAAGGCTGGAGGAGTATTTAACCACTTCAGCCCCGGAAGGATTTCCAGCTTTAGGACCGGAGCCCTTTTTGCGATTCGGCGCTGCGTCGCTTTAACTGACAATTGCGCGGTCGTGCGATGTTGACTTCACCAATTTATGAGGAGGTCGGAAGGGTATTTGGAGAGGGGGGTCGTGTTGTCTGGGGGAAGGTAAATCGACGTTTGGTAGAAATCGTATATCCAACGTGGGGTTACTTTTCAGTCGGGTCACGAGATATTTAGGTTTAAGTAGGAGGAATGTAGTCCAGAAATCGGTACATAAGTCCCGAGATTAGAAGGGGATGGCAAGGACACAACGCGTACCGTGTCCGTTATAAAGTCTCTCCAGGAAGGGAAGTTGAACGTTGGATTAAGAAATTTAACCGAGAATTCCTCGGAGGTGGAAGGTATGTAAGATAGTAACC
>BLSH010449976.1:416617-462229 GCA_018402905.1 Glandirana rugosa | reverse complement strand
AGAATTCATTTTTGGGGTTTTTAATTTTTTTTTATTTTTTACTAAAAATGGCGGCGATCTGCGATTTTTTGCGGTACTGCAATATTTCAGCGGACATGGCGGAACATTTTGACACTTTTTTGGGACCATTGGCATTTATACAGCGATCAGTGCTATAAAAATGCACTGATTACTGTGTAAATGTCATTGGCAGTGAAGGGGTTAACCTGCAGGGGGCGCGCTAAGGGTTAACTATGTTCCCTGGGCGTGTTCTAACTGTATGGGGGATGCCCTAACAGGGGAAGGGAAGTTATCACAGCCTTCACGTAAAGGAAGGCTGTGATCACAGCCCTTCCCCCTCACACAGAGCGGAGGTCCGTGTTTACATACACGGACCTCCGCTCATTCGCTCCGGGGGGGGCATCGCGGGTGGCCGGCGGCAATCGAAGCCGCCGCACCCGCTCCCTGGCCCCCCCTGGACACAGTGAGCTCACTATACACGTTCCCGCAGCCGCCGTCGTATGACAGCGATTTGCGGGAACGAGCCACTTTGCCGCCGTCAATTGCCGATCAGCGGTCGGCAAGTGGTTAAACTAGGATTGAGGGGGCGGGTGAATTTGAATATAATGGGGCAGACAGGTCAGACAGGGGTCAGCCCCTATTGCTGGGTGGAATGGGGAAAGATGGGGGGGAGGGCTATGGAAGATGATCTGAAGGTTCCCATGTTACAATCATTGAAAATGGTACTGTTTGTACGAAAATAGAAAATAAACATACATGTGCAAAATGTGACAGTGAATTAAAGTGTTTGTTCACCAATGCCAGAAGTCTGCCAAGAAAAATAGGTGAGTTGGAAGCTCTGGTGCACGAGGAGAACTATGATTTATGGTATTGCTGAATCTTGGCTTCATTCTTCACATGACTGGGCTATTAATATTCTTGGCTATGCTCTCTTTTGGAAAGACAGGGGAAAACGGAGGTGTGGTGGTGTCTGTCTCTAAGTGATCTCAAAGCGAGTGTGAAAGAGGACCTGGTTGATGGAGAGTGTGATGAGTCTGAAGCATTATGGGTAGATCTGTATATGGGGGTGCATACTACAAAGGTTATCATTGGAGTCTGTTATAGACCTCCCAGTGTTAAAGAGGAGGTGGAGACTCAGCTCCTTGCACAGATGGAAAGGGCTGCAAGGGCTGGGACAGTAATAATAATGGGGGATTTTAACTATCCAGAAATTAACTGGAGTAGTGGAACTATTGGGGCAGTTAAAGGGCAGAATTTTACAAACCTATTACAGGACAATTTTATGATGCAGTTTATTGAGGAACGAAGTTTTGCTGGACCTGGTGATCTCAAACTATGCAGAGCTTATTACCAATATTCATATAAAAGAACATTTGGGTAGCAGTGACCATAACACGATTTCATTTAATGTAAGCTGCAAGCAACAAACAGATAAGGGAAAGATAAAAAAAAAACTTAACATTAAGAGAGCAAATTTTCCACAGATGAGGGCTGCTCTCCAGAACTTAGACTGGGAGGGAATACTGGCATCGATGAACACAGAACAGAAATGGGAATTTTTCAAAAAGACTGTATGCGAACTTACTGCAAAATATATTCCCATGGGCAATAAATTTAAAAGGCTAAACATAAATCCTATGTGGCTCACGGCCAAAGTTAAAAAAAGTTATAAATGATAAGAGAGCTTTTAAAAAAATATAAAAATGAAGGAACACTATCATCTTTTAAATGTTACAAAGAATATAACAGAATATGTAAAAAAAGAAATCAAGGACGATAAAATTCAAAACGATCGACAGATTGTAGGAAAGATAGTAGGACAAACCCCTAAAAATTCTTCAAATATATTAATAGTAAAAAGTTCAGGTCTGAGCATGTAGGCCCTTTACAAAATAATCTAGAGTGGATGACTGGGGACAAAGAGAAGGCAAACGTATTAAATACTTTCTTCAGCTCTGTGTATACAAAGGAGCACGGGGGAGCTAATGTCCATAATGGGAGTGGTAGTGGCACAGCCCCAAATGATCCACAATGGCTCAATAGTGAAATGGTCCAGAAGTATTTAGACAGAATAAAGGTGGATAAAGCACCTGGACTAGATGGCATCCATCCACGGATCCTAAATTTAGCTCTATCATTGCATCTAATTTTTAGGGACTTGTTAATGACTGGAATAGTACCACTGGATTGGTGTAGGGTCAACTTGGTGCCCATATTTAAAAAGGGGTCAAAGTCTTTACCAAGTAGCTATAGACCTGATAGTTTAACTTCTATAGTCTGGAAGATAATGGAGAGTTTAATATAAAGACCACATAGATGAGTTCTTGTTGGAAAAACATATTTTAAGCAACAGACAACATGGATTTATGAAAGCCAGAAGTTGTCAAACAAACCTGATTTCTTTTTATGAGGAGGTAAGTAAAACCTTGGACAGAGGGGTGGCTGTGGACGTGGTATACTTGGATTTTGCAAAATCGTTTGACACCGTTCCCCACACACGGCTAATGTGTAAAGTAAAGTCTACAGGCTTGGAAAGATCAGTTCGTAAATGGATAGAAAACTGGCTAAAAGATTGAATTCAGAGAGTAGTGGTTAATAAATGATTCATACTCTGAATGGTCTAAGGTTATCAGTGGTGTACCCCAAGGTTCAGTGTTGGGACCCTTACTTTTTAATATCTTTATAAATGATATTGGGTCAAAAGTACCATTGCAGTGTTTTGCAGATGACACCAAGCTATGCAGTGGAATAACATCCTTACAGGATGTCTCCAACATACAATCCAAACTCAATGCACTGTTTAATTAGGCAAATATGTGGCAACTGAGGTTTAATGTTGATAAATGTGAAGTTATGCACTTGGGGGCTAAGAATATGCATGCATCATACATAGTAGGGGGAGTACAACTGGGGGAATCCATAGTGGAGAAGGATCTGGGGGTTTTGGTAGAGCATAAGCTTAATAATGGCATGCAATGCCAAGCTGCGGTTTCCAAAGTGAGCAAAAACCTTTCTTGTAATAAGAGAGGTATGGAGAGAGAGAGATATAATTTTGCCCCTGTACAAGTCATTAGTAAGACCCCATCTGGAATATGCAGTTCAGTTTTGGGCACCAGTTCTCAAAAAGGATATCAGGGAACTGGAGAAAGTGCAGAAAAGGGCAAACAAACTGGTAAGAGGCATAGAGAAGCTGCGCTATGAGGAAAGATTAGTGGAGCTGAATTTATTCTCTCTTGAGAAGAGATTTAGGGGGGATAAGTGCCCATTATGTGGCACTTACCAGCAAACGAAGCCCGCGCTGCCCCAGCTGGAGGCCGCATCCATGTCTACCCCTCTTCCTTCCGGGGCCGCGGACTCAGGTCCTGTGACTGGCCGGAGTCATGTGACGTCACTCCTGCCCATGCGTGCAGGAGCCGCTAGTCACAGCATTCGCTAGTTTACATAATTTTTTATTCAATATTTTAAACATTTTTTTCTCCTTTTTTACTATTACATACTTTCATCAGAGTAGTTCACTGTACTACTCTGGGGGATGACCAGGGACTGTTTGTTAAAACAGCGATCATTACTATTATAGGCTATAGTTAAAGTGCAGTTCCACCCACGTTTTGCGCTCCTCACCATGCAGCACTAATGTTCATCCTTAAAATGAATTGGCAATTTTTTTTTCTCTGTTCACTTACCTGATTTATGCCTATATCTAATTTCACTTCCCCCTTTAGGGGCTGCGGTGCCATAAGTAATTTCCGACTTTGCATTGGCTCCTGGGAGATCTTGGTCAGCTTGGCATGGCACTGCTCCCGTAACATTTGACATTGGCATCTATAGAAAATCTTGGTCAACTTGACATGGCACTGCTCCAGTGCCATGTTAAGCTGACCAAGATTTCCCATAGAAGCCAATGTAAAATGTTACTGGAGCCGTGCCATGCCAAGCTGACCAAGACTGCACCGCACTGCACAAGCGCAAGATTAGCAGGTGCATGCTGGGTAGCCAGCATGCATGGAACCCAGGAAGAAGGACACTGTGGCTTCAGATGCCCACACTGGAGATGGCCGCATTGTGCAGAAACTTCACAAAGTAAGAAAACGATGCTGCACAAATAGAAAACTGGGTATAGTCTACAGCATACCTTTGTTACATTGCACAAGGCATGAGTATTCTAGGGGTATTTTTATCTTAAAAGTCATATTTCGGGGGGCGTGGCCAGATGGTGAGCTGAGCAGACGTGCTTACTCAGAGCTCCTGACATCCTGAAAGAATCCTGGGCATCTCTACCTGAATCGCCCTCTCTCCTCCACCATCGGGGCTTTGCAAACCCCCAGCCTGCTGCCTGAGCCCATCGGAGCGGCGATCTGGGTGAAGGAGCCGCCGCTGGGACACCTCGCGGCTTCGGCCTAGTCCCTGGTTGCGGCAGCCATCATGCTACACCCGCGCGGCTCTTCCAAGGGTCCTCCTGTCCACCCAAGCCACTTTCCGGCCGGCCATCGGTGGCTCCAGTCCCCGGGACGTACAGCTGGACATCCGCAGCCGCATGAGGTGAGGCCTGGGAGAACACTGGGCTTTGGGAGTATACGGCGGCCATATTGGTACTCCGGGCGGGCCTCCACAGCCTCCTCCTTTCCCTGGCTCCCCCTCTGGGGTCTCCCTAACCCAAAGACACCTCAGCCTGGGCTCCATCTACACAGTAGCTGGCACCGCCCCATAGCAACCCCCTTATCCGCCGCCTTATTGCCCTACAGCCATTTAGTGAAGCAGCTTCCTCCTGAACTGTGGTGATCGGAGTCCGACAGGGGCCTGAATCCAAGCGGATGCCCCCCCCGGCCCAGCAACATCCACCATTATTGGTTGGTCCACTGCCAACCGTCGCGGCTCCCTATAGGCCTGTGAGTGATCCCGCGGAGAGGCGCTAGCTGATGTCTCCAAAGAGGCGAGCCACGGCCAAACAACAGCCCGAGCCTCAGATTACTAACCCAGCCTCTACCGCGAACGTGGACTCCATCCTACTACAGCGCCTACAGAATCTGCTGGCGACTATGGAGGGGGGCTCCCCAGCAGACCCCTCTACCTCACATACACCCCAGCCCTCAACGGGGGACACAACCATGATCCTGGCAGCTATCGAAAGCAGCAAGGCGTCTGTACTGGTGAGGATCGATCATCTAGCAGAAGAGTGCAACCTTATCCGAAATGATCTTGATAAAATACGGGGACGCCTTTCAGAATCTGAGCACCGGATTTCTGAGGTCGAGGATCAAAGCAGACATCATACTAGTCAACTCACTGAACTGCAAAATACGATCAAATACCTAGTAGCAAAATCCGATGACGCGGAAAATCGCATGAGACACAATAATGTCCGGGTGCTGGGTCTTCCGGAGGGGGCCGAGGGAGACCGCCCGAGGGAGACCGCCCGGCGGACTTTGCAGAAACTTTCTTCAAGGATCTACTGGGTTTCACTGCAGTCTCCCCAACATATGTAGCAGAGCAAGCCCATCGGGTCCCAGTGGGCCGTCCTGTCCCTGGGAACCCCCCTCGTCCTTTCCTGGTATGGTTTCTAAATTACAGGGACCGGATACTCTCGGAAGCCAGGAAGCACCCTAACCTGCAATATGGTAATGCACGCATCATGCTGTTTCCTGATTTTTCCGCTGAACTTCAGAAAAAACGGAACACCTTTACCGAAGTCCGCCGGAGATTATGCGACTGCAACATTAAATATGGAATGTTATATCCCAGCCGTTTGCGAGTTCAACACGAAGGAACAACTAAATTTTTCAACACTCCTGCTACCCTGAGGATGGGATGAACAGCGCCTCGCGTGCGCCCGAGAGCTGCTTGGAAATTACCTCCCTCTTCTTTCTCCCCCTCTAGGGTCACCAATATGGGTCCTATCTTTAAGGGCACTGCCAATTATTTTCCTTACCCCTTTTGAGTGCCAATCCCCATCCCACTTTATTCAGGAGCTCGGACTTGGAGCGAACAGTTCACACAAGACTTAACGGAGAACCTTACTGCCCCCCCCCACGGGACCTTCTTGGGGACCATTGGAACCAGTACCGGGCTTCCCACCCTAGCTGGAATACACTGGTGCTGAGCCAGTCTCTCGGGTGGACTGTAACTAACCTGGTTGTTGCCAGGTTAATGGTTAGGAAGGTACTCTTAAGGTCTTAGAGGACACAACGTAAGTATTGTTTCGGGTCTGAAGCTGACCTAGTTACTGTTGGGGCTTCATGGTCAGCAGGGTGTTTACAAAAGTTTATTTTCTGTTTGCAGTTTTTAGTTTACCTGATTATGCTCCAGATCAATATGGTACGGCTTTCCTCTTGGCATATTATGGTCACAGGCACAGGTCATTGACCCCCCCACTTACCCCATGAGTTTAAAACTGCTGTCATGGAACGTTAGGGGCCTCAATGACAAGTTCAAGAGGGCACTGATGTTCAAATACTTAAATGGTCATAGACCCCATGTTCTCTTTTTACAGGAAACCCACCTGATGGGAAATAAGATTTTGGCATTACGCAGGTCATGGGTTAAACAGGCATTCCACGCTACCTACTCGAGCTATGCTAGGGGTGTGGCAATCCTCTTGAACAAATCCCTGGCGTACAAGGTATTGCATTTAACTACAGATGAGTTGGGTAGATATATAATCCTATTGTTGGAAATCAATGCTACAATTTATGCATTTGTCAATGTATACATACCCCCTCCCTTTAACCAGCATGTCCTGTACACCATATACACTAAACTGGGTTCCCTGACCTTCTCCCGTCTCTATATGGCTGGAGACTTTAATTCTGTGCTGGATACGCAGCTTGACTCCTCCAATCCTTCTAGACCCCATTTGCCTGATCTAAATAACTGGGCCCAAGCCGTAGAGTACACGGAGATCTGGCGATGGAAACACCCGGCAACTAGATATTACTCCTGTCTCTCCTTGACTCATAAATCAGGTTCCCGGATTGACCTAGCCTTTGGTAATGCGCAAGCCTTGAGTGCAATTCAAAATGTGAATTATCTTCACTTGGCCTTTCAGGCCACACCCCTCTGGAGCTCTGCATTGCCTCGAAGGCTGCGGGGGGCTCCAGATGCTGGCGTCTGGCGCCCAAATGGATACAGGACCTATGGGTGGGAGAGTTGGTTTCTCCTAAAATCACCCAGTACTGGGATCACAACGAGGGTTCTGCCTCACAAGCCATGCCTTTAAGGCACATACTCGGGGGGAATATATATCCGCAATTAAAACAGTCAAATCAGAGTTGTTAACACAAATAAAACACCTTGAGGACAACGAGGTGAGGTCGGCTGAAGCCTTTTCTGTCTCCCCGACTGGTGGCAGCTTCGGGCTACTGGTGCAGGCGAGACGTGAGCTAACTTTACATATAACCTCTGCCACTCATCTTGACCTGCGCTATGTGGCTGGCAGGGTGTTCGAGTCAGGGGACAAGAATGGGAAGATGCTGGCTAATCTGGTAGCGGAGCCTAGGTTTCAAACAGTGATCTCGGGCATAGGCTGTCCGGACGGCACCATAACAACGGATCCCAATGCTATCCTGCAGGTATTCACAAACTATTTTAGTCAGCTATATTAGGCAATACCAGGGCCGCCCAAGGCCAATATCCGGGACTTCCTGGGCCCTCTAGATCTCCCTGTTCTTGTTGCAGAAGAAGTAGCCCTTCTTGACAGCCCCATCACGTCGGAGGAAATTAAGGCTGCTATACACTCCCTCTCCGGCAATAAAACCCGGGGCCGGATGGCATCCCGGGGGAATGGTATAGGACATATGCTGCTGCCCTGGTGCCCAGACTCCATGGTGTGTATGCGGAATCATTAGAGCAGATGCAGCCATCCCCATTTATTTATCAGGCCCACATAGTGCTCATTCCCAAGCAAGGCAAGGATCACTCTAAGTGCTCCTCCTACAGACCCATGTCCTTACTAAACTATGATTTGAAGATTCTAACAAAGGTCTTAGCTACTAGATTGATGAAAATTGTCCCGGATTTGCTTAGCATGGACCAAACTGGCTTCATGCTGGGGAAATCCACGGACATTCATATCTGCCGAGTACTCACCCATTTGCAATTGCCCCCAACTGACTCTACCTCTAGAATTCTGGTGGCACTCGACATAGAAAAAGCTTTTGACTCGGTAGCCTGGCCCTATATGCTTGCAGTACTAGAGACTATGGGGTTTGGACCTGAATTTCTGAAATGGCTACAGATCCTATACTCCTGCCCATCGGCCAGGGTCAAACTGGGAGGTGAACTGTCAGAGTCATTCCCAGTTGGTAGGGGCACAAGACAGGGATGCCCGTTGTCGCCGGCCCTGTTCGCCGTTGTGATGGAGCCGGTGGCAGCGGCCATAAGGAGGAGTTCAGCTATAGAGGGCATCCGGGTGGGCACCCTGGTTGAAAAAATCGCGCTGTACGCAGATGATCTGATACTATTTCTGAACGACCCGGGGCCATCCCTCAAGGAGGCACTGAAGATTTTGTCCGAATTTGCCATTTACTCAGAACTACAAATCAATTGGGGTAAATCGCAAATTCTACCCATTGACAGTGAAGCACGGGCAGATGCTGACCCCACTCTACCCTTACAATGGGCATCCAAGATTAGATATCTGGGCATAGACATATCCCCAGACACGTCAGAGTATTGCACCCTTAACCTAGTACCATTACTCGACAATATGAAAGCTAAACTGAAAGCATGGGCGAACCTTCCCTTGTCCCTCATAGGACGCATTAATCTATTTAAAATGAAGTTACTACCCGGCTTTCTCTATGTGCTCCGACACACAACGAATCAACTCCAGTCCTTTATTTGGGGAGCACAGCAACCAAGATTTAAACAGTCCTACAACCTCCATGGTTACAGGGAGGACTGGCTTGTCCAGACCTCCATAAATATTTCCTGGCAGCCTTGCTCACTCATGCCCACATCTGGATTCTACAGGATGGGACCAATGCAGCGGTGGCACTGGAGGCCGCTTATGTGGGTTCTTTTGAGGCCCTTAAGAATCTATTATACAGGAACACTACTGCTTCCCAAGCCTCAACTACAGCCATGAGAGCTGTGCTGAGGGCCTGGTCGATGGCTCAGGCTCTTAGACCTAATCCTCCTGACCACTACTCACCACACACTCCCCTCTGGCACAATCCAACATTATCAGAGTTTGCCACCATACCTGACCCGCAAATCTGGGCAGTGAAGGGCATCAAGTACCTAGAGCAGTTGTGCTCAGCTGGAGAGTCCTTCGACACCCTAAAATCACAATTTGACCTCCCAAACACATACTTTTTTAGATTCCTACAGCTGAGACATGCCTTCTATATGCGGTTCAAACACCAGCCAGTAGCCTTCTATACTTCGACCCTAGAAGACACAATTAGAGATGATACACTCGCCAAACCCCTCTCTAACATTTATAAGACCATGGCCCCCTCAGTTCACAACGGATTACAGTCCCTCAGAGCTAGATGGGTGCTGGACGCCCCTGATCTAGATGATGAGGACTGGGAGGAAATATGGGAAGGCCCCTTCCTCCAGATGGTATCTGCGAAAGACAGACTGATTCAGTTTAAAACCCTTCATAGGATCTATTTAACACCTGCACATCTACACAGAATATATCCCATCATCCCGGCTGGGTGTTGGAGGTGCGCGGCGGAATCGGCAGACTTTCTCCACGTTTTTTGGCAATGCCCCAATATACAATCATTCTGGGCGGGGGTGGCCTCGGTCATACAGTCTGTGACCACTATTCACGTTCCCCAAACAGTGAAGGTCTGCCTGCTGGGTCTAGTGGGCACTCTGGCACACACCCGGGCTTCCAGAATGCTCATAGGGTTGCTCCTGTTCTATGCCAGGAAATTCATTCTCCTTCACTGGAAATCCCCATCTGCTCCAACCCTGGAACTTTGGAAAAAATTAATTAATGTCAACTTGCCTTTATATAAGGCTACTTACTTAGCGAGAGGATGCCCCAAAAAAATTCATAAGGTTTGGGACATTTGGGTTGAGGACCTGTCTACCAATTCTGGTCCCGTATCTTCCAACTAGTCCAATGTAAGCAGGGGTCTTGACACGTGAGAGAGAATGGCAAACCAACGCCCATTTAATTGACTAAGTAAAGGGGTCTCCCTCCTAAACAATGACCAGATGAGACCTACTGATGGCTGCTACCTATATTTTATGATAATTCAAGTGCCTACTGGAGCGGAGAGTGTTGTTAGAATTGAAGTTGATGTTAGACTTTTTGTGATGTGTTAATCCGAGCCTGGGTATGCCCGATAGGCTCTGTTTTGTAACTAAAGAGAAAATCAATAAAAAGAATAAAAAAAATAAAAAAGAAAAGTAATATTTCAGCCAAAACTCTGCTTTAACTGTCAGAAATGGCTTTCCATTCATGACAGCTGGCTTACTGTGGACATGTGGTATAGGGTGCTGTGATTGGCCCAGGTACCATGTGATAGCTGTATGCCAATCACAATAGTAAGCAAAACCTCCAGGAATGTTTAGATTACAATGTAATCTTGTGATCGCTATGAGCAAGTCAGGTACCGAGCACCATGATCTGCTGTGTCAACCGCCCAGGGGGCGCTCTATTGTGCATGTGCTAGGTTACATACCAGTACATTGCCTAGTCTGACTGTGCTGCCCATTCGCAGTATATGTACTGCGGGCAGGCGGGCGGCAAGCTGTTAATCATCTAGGATGGAAGATGGGGAGTGTAAAATTATCTTCAGAGTTCTAATCATTTAAGGAGGGATAGTGTTTTACAGGACCACAGAGTAAGTCATGAGACATACCCAACTTGGACTTCTCCACATTTTGTATTGTAACTATGATAATTTAAAATAGACAATTTTCTAGAGCAGGCTGGAAAATGAAAGCTGAGCTCCCCATGATTGTTACTGATAACATTACTGTCCATATTTATTGTCTTCAAGGTGGGTTTTGCTTCCTCTTTTGTTCCCTGCAAAGTAAAAACATAATGGGCTAGTATGCATTGCATACTAGCCCATTATGTGGCACTTACCAGTAAACGAAGCCCGTGCTGTCCTTGCTGGAGGCCGCATCCATGTCTGCCCCTCTTCCTTCCGGGGCCGCGGACTCAGGTCCTGTGACTGGCCGGAGTCACGTGATGTCACTCCCGCCCATGCGTGCAGGAGCCGCTAGTCACGGCACTCGCTAGTGAAGAAACGGCACGGAGGGCCGTTTCTTCACAGCACATGCACCGATGATGAAGGTAAATATCTCCTAAACAGCGCACGTTTAGGAGATATTTCCTGTACCTATAGGTAAGCTTTATTATAGGCTTACCTATAGGTACAAGTTCCGCATTGGGGGTTTACAACCACTGTAAATACAGCACTTGCCTTTTTGTTTATTTCAGAATGATTTCGGTTAAATAGAAAGTTTAACTTATTTTCATTTGTTTTCTGAATTATATGCTGAAGATCTCTCTCTCTTTATAAATATTGATATTTTGTGCTGTTTTACCAAACTATATATACAGTACTTCATTAAAATAGCAGGCGACTAATCATCCCAAAGTGTTTTTGCTACATCTTGCCCAGAAACCTAAAAGTACTACAAGAAGTCACTCTTAGTTCATTTAGTGAATGCCATCAGGGTCTGTATACCCCGAAAGTGGAAAAATGCTGAACCCCCCCATAAATGGGACAATGGATCTCTGTGGTTAACGAAATTCAGCAGATGAAGGGAGTAACAGCACCAGTTCGTAATAGAAAGAGAAGCAACATCAGCAAATATAATTTTATTGGAATGATTTCCAGTTCTTCCAGGATTACTTCATCTCTCTTCTTTCTCAATAGCAAAAGAGAGACAGTGCAGTTAAAAATACAATAAAATACAAGGGTTAAAAGGGCCCTGCTCATAGGAGCTTACAATCTAATAGGGACTATCACTGACATATGAAAGAAAAATAGTAGTTTGGCTCCTTGATCCTGCCCATAACCTTCTAGGACACATCACAGTTCCCAGGAGTCACAGGGTGCAGTGTGGCTCGTGCATGTGCAGTGGAAAACCAAGTATGAAGCTGCAAAGAGTCACAACTGGCTTCCAACAGTTAACATGTCATTTATGACCCTCTCTGTCTCTTCTGTCATAAATGCTCCCCTCTGCTTATCAGCTGTAAAGTGCACTGAGCAGCACATGCGCAGCTTAGCATACATTTACAGCACTTGCTCTGTGCCTTGAAGATGTCATCCTTTTGACAGGCAAGTCTGTTATAATGTACTTATATACTGTGCATGCTAGCACATTATGGCATAAACCACCTGGGGCCCATTTATAAAAAGTTTACAGCAGAGTTTAGTACGGCTTCACTTTACAATTAAACATTCACTTTGAAAAACGAGCATTGTCTGCTTCTTTAATAAATCAATCCCACTGTGTATTCTAGACAATTAAAATGGATCTAGGCGTCAAGCAATCCTTTAAAAAAATGCCCCTTAAAAGTGAGCAGACTAAAATTGTATGAGGGCTTTTTGTTAAAACAAAACTGGAGAGAAGAAAATTGACACTATCAGGTTCAATAGTCATTCTATAGAAAAATAAAACAATGAATCTGACTGGCAAAAACTCTGCCTTTGTTCCCCATTACTTTTGTCCAGTTTTTAATAAACAGCCCAACTGTACAGAGATAATAAAAGCAATGTGTCAGGGATGGACTCTTGGCAGCTCTCTTCTCTGTGCTCAGGCTGCTCAGCTGTCGGATAATTGTCAGCACTCATTGTTTCCACAGTGGCTCACCTGGTTATCATTACCTGCTCGTCAGTCCCACCTACAGCCAGCCCCTTCTGGCTATTTAAACTGCCTTGTTCATTCCTTTTGTGCCTTCGCCTGGTCAACATATCTGGAGTGTCTCTGCTGTGTTCCTGTGAAAGACTTTGCCCAGCTGATGTCCCTTCTTGTTCCTGATCCTGTTCTTCTGCCTTAGACTACACGGATTTCTGGGCTCCTGATTACTGGCTCGTCTGATTACCCATTTTGGCTTCCGATTCCTGGCTTATGTTTTTGACTACATTTACTGATCTGTACCATTTTTACCATTACATTAGCCAATTGCCATCCAGCCGCCGTCGTTTGGCGGCAGCAGGTCGACTCTCCTGCGCAAATCACCGTAGCTGTCGGCGGCTTGCGCAGGCGCAGTTGCGGGCGGGAGCGTGCGGTCAGCCACGTGTGCTCATGGCCGCTGCGTGAGCGTGCCCCTGGGTCGGGCGGACTAGATGTCTGCCGGCGACCCGCGATCGCCTTCTACAGAGGCAGAACAGGGATCTGCCAAAGTAACAAGGCAGATCCCCGTTCTGACAGGGAACATGACAGTGATCTACTGTTACCAGTGATCGAGAACAGTGAAGTCTGTCATGTCCCTGCAAGCCGGGCTCCCACACAATTAGAACACACCTAGGAAACACAGTTAACCCCTTGATAGCCCCCTAGAGTGTAACTGCTTCTCTGCCAGTGACATTTATACAGTAATCAGTGGCTATTTTCAGCTCTGATCGCTGTATAAATGTCATCGATCCCAAAAAAGTGTAAAAAGTGTCCGATCTGTACGCCGCAATGTTGCAGCCCTGACAAAAATCACAGATCGCCGCCATTACCACTAAAAAAAAATTTTAAATTTTAAAACGTGCCATAAATATATCCCCAATTTGGAGACGCGATAACTTTTCCACAACCCAATCAATATTGCGATTTGATTAACCAAATAGAAGAGTACATATCGGCCTAAACTGATGAATACATTTGTTTTTTATTTACTTTTTTTTTGGATATGTATTATAGCAAAAAGTTAAAAAAAAAAATTTTTTTTCAAAATTGTTGCTCTTTGTTTATAGCGCAAAAAATAAAAACTGCAGAGGCAATCAAATACCACCAAAAGAAAGCTATATTTGTGAGAAAAAAAGGACGTCAACTTTGTTTGGGTACAGCGTCACATGACCGCGCAATTGTCAGTTAAAGGGAAGCAGTGCCATATCACACAAAATGGCCTGATCATTAAGGGGGCAAATCCTTCCGGGGCTGAAGTGGTTAAAGGTGTGATTTTTTTACTGCATTTTCTGTCTCAGTCTAAGTCATGGTTCCTGACAGTAGGCGAAGGCCATGAATTCAGAAGATGCAGGCAATCCACCTAGTGGTAATATTTTTTCCAGACTGAATGACCACCGCATGGACCACCGCATGGATCAGTTTGCCATAGCGTTACAGATGCTCCTGATTCGGATTGCTCACCTGGATCCTCCCACTGTGGCTGTTCCGGAACAACCAGTGTTGCAGGCCATCCCTGCTGCTGCTTCAGTCTCAAATATTACCTCTGTAAGAGGTATGTTTGGTTCCGCTGTGCTTCCAGTGTTTTAGTGGCGATCCAGTTCAATGCAGAGGGTTTCTCCATCAGGTTGGGATATACTTTGAGATGCTGCCCCCCCCCCGGCATCCCCCACAGACAGAAGCAAAGTAGGCTTTATTATTTATTTGCTTTCTGATAGAGCCTTGGCCTGGGCAAACCCTCTATGGGAGACCCAAAAACCCATTGTCCTGAGTTTCCCCGAGTTTGTGGCTGCCTTTAATAGGGTATTTGATGTTCCTGCTCGCTCCACTTCTGCTGCCAAGAGCCTCATGTCCAAACAGAGTTCGCTCACAATAGTGCCATCAATGCTGCTTCCTGATTGTCTAGTTTATGGCACATTATGGGTTCCAGCCATCCATGTTGCCTGACACATTTGTTCCTCAAAGAATTCCTGCGTTAGAGGAGCATCTCTGTTCCACTTGGGTGCAGGCCCAAGAGTCTTTGCGACATGCCAGTGATAGGTACAGACTTCATGCAGACCGCCGTCGTCTACCTGCGCCTTCCTACCAAGTTGAGGAGAAGGTCTGGCTGTCATCTTGTAACCCCAGACTCCATGGGGTTCACTCACTGAAACTGGCACAGCGGTATATTGGGCCTTTCCCTATTCTCCGTAGGATTAACCCAGTGGTCTACGCATTAGTCCTTCCTTCCAACATGCGTATTTCTAGTGTATTCCATGCTTCCTTATTAAAACCTTTGGTGTGCAACCGCTTCACCACCTCAGTACCACACCCTCACTTGGTTGAGGTTGAGAACCATGCATAGTATGAGATGCAATCTATCATTGACTCCCATAGGTTTCGTGGGCGCATACAGTACCTTATTCATTGGAGTGGTTACGGTCCTCGGCTGTACATGTTCCTGTCCTCCTCCATGCTTTCCATAGACGTTTTCCCCTCAAACATGGTGCTCCTCTAAGAGGGAGGGGTTTTTGGGAAGGGGGTACTGTCAGGGCCAGGCTCTTAGCAGCTCTCTTCTCTGTGCTCAGGCTGCTCAGCTGTTGGATAATTTTCAGCACTCATTGTTTCCACAGTGGCTAACCTGGTTATCATTACCTGCTTTGTCAGTCCCGCCTACAGCCAACCCGTCTTGGCTGTGTAAACTGCCTTGTTCATTCCTTTCGTGCCTTCACCTGTTAAGGCTTCTGATCCTTGTCTTATGTTTTTGACTATGTTTACTGATCTGTACCATTTTTAAGATTACATTTACCGCATGAAAACGGCATGATTTTTACGGCATTTTTTGTCTCTGTCACGTACCTCGCAGATGAGTCTGGCTTATGCAGGTGATCACCTCTCTTGCGGCCCTGGTTCAAGAACCTATGGTAGTGCAGACAGGGAGCTCAAGAGCACAGGGGAGCACAAGGGTTGGACTGGGTCACTGGGTGGTATGTGGAAGTCCACTGGAGCTCGTGCAAGCTGGAGAATGGTTGTACAATCCAGGTCAGCAACAGGCTGGCAATGCGGTACAGATGGAGCAGGCAGGCGGGTGGTCAGGTGCAAGCGAGGTCGACAACGTGTGGGCAGCAAAGGTACAGAAGGATCAGGCAGAAGGGTAGTCAAAGAAAGGCCGGGGGTCAGGGCAGGCAGAAAGCAACAAGTCCAAGTAAAGCCGGGGTCAAAGGTGCAGGAATGTCTCTCAAAGTAGTCACAGGGTTCACAGGAACGCTGTAGAACGGACAGCATCTGCTGCAAGGTGTTGTCTGTTTAAATTGGCTGTTTTGGCACCATTGTCACGCGCACACGCATGCGTGCGCGAACAGGCACGTGCAATGCACACGGACCTCTGGAAACGGCCATTTTCCTAACAGTCTCAGCCTGATTCATGGTTCCTGACACAATGTTTTGGAGAAGTGGATTAGAGAAAGCACTTTGGCTATGGCCTGTTTACTCAGTACCACACAGTACATAATCTTTAATGTTAAACTGTTCCGGATGACAGATGGAGGCATGTAAGTGGATGCACTGTTCTAATGGGGGCTCCTGTACACAGTGATCGCAGATATTACCATGAGCTGTCAACAACAGAAAAATTGGGTGATTTGAAATCCAGAGCCATGGAACACACAAGTATTTAATACATTTTCCAACATAGCTGGGCACCAGATATACCTTCAGTTGGCCTGCCAATAGAAAGCTGTAACCAGTTCAGAAAAAAAATCTCATGGCCTTATCTAAAGAAAAAAAGTTGTTTATGCCTGTCATTTGCAGCCTGTTTCTTGTTTCTCTTTTTATTTTTATGTGCAAAAATGAGAGCAACACTATTATTGATCTAGCCTGTCATTCACAGCAGTGACTGTCCTGTGCAGCCCTTTAGAAATATAAAAGAAACAAGAGCATGATACCTGTAGATGGTAAAAGTCTGATTATTACACATTAGGCACACAGGCAGTGGCGGCTGGTCCATAAGGGGTGCCACCCCCCTAGTTTACATGCGGGGCGCCAGAGTAATGCCTTTCTATGCGGTCTGTCTTTTTTTTTAAAGCACATGAGCCTGAGGCTATAACTGGCTTGAAAAATGTCATGCTCGGGGCACAGCGAAGCCTCCCACTTGTGATACTAGTGAATCAATATTCGCTATTAATTTGCTGCTTCTCCTCCCAGTCAATCAGAACAGGAGGCAGATCTAAAGAAGACCGGGTTAGCCTGAGGGAGAAGCCAGGGAAACCGTGACCACTAGAGAGGTGAGTGTGGACCTGGGGGGTAGTTTCTTTGCCACCCCCCAAAAAAAAAGCACCAGCTGCCACTGCACACAGGACAGTGGCATATAAAAACATATATCAAGATGTGTAATTTTGCCAGTTAAAAAAATGAAGCTCCATACGCTACTAAAGAAATGAAAAAAGGAATCAAAATCACCAGTTATCAAAGCTGATGATTCATCTCAATTCATAACTAGAAAAGCAGATGAAAAAATGAAAATGTGCCTAAAAAAGCCACATTTTGATGTAAGTATAAAGTATTACTTTCCATTTGAAAAATTGGCCTTTTTAAAATAGTATACAAATACAACATAGAACCATAAAATTCTAGAGAAAAGGTTTCTAAAAATATATTCTTGTTAGCAAGAATCAGTAAGTTCTAGCACATGATAATAACAGGTCCAAGAAAAATAATTTCTGTCATAACCCTTTGTCCTAAATAGAATACTCTCAAATTTAGTAAGTTGACTAAAAAAATACATTATCAACATATCATCTCTACATCTTGCATCTCCAAAATTGAAAAACTGCTCTGGTAATAATGGGAACAAAGCCATTAAAAAGAGATTAATGAGATGTTGCAAATCCATTTGGAGATGCCGCCATGTTGCAATATATATTGCTCCTGCAAAACCACATTCTCCAAGGCCAAGGACAGCTAGCACGTACCTAATTTTAATATACCCTTCATGATACAGACAAAATACATTTTGTTTTCCAAGAGGTAAACCGCTGGAATCAATATTCAGATGAATCACTTTTGAAAATGACATATGTATGGAAACTATATCACTATGACAACAATGGTTTATTACATGGCTTTGAGGAATTGCTTCACAGAACTTTCAGAGGCTGTGCCAAAGAAAAAGGAACACCCAGTCATCAAATGGCACATCCAGAACGGGGTATTTTGTTCTGTGATGTAGAACAAAGCAGCTATAATGAAAAGAAAGTCTTCCATGAACCGAACAGGGGAGTACATCTTCTCTCTTTCCCTTGTCTGAATATTTGATTGTAAAGATCCTCAGAGCAACACATTAGAGAGACATATGAGCTGTCTGTCATTTGGTTACCATATATCTAACATATCTAACATTTACAAAGAATGACAAATAACTAGCAAAACTAACAGCTATCAGGTTTTCAAATAATTTATTATGAGAAAGAAAAACATTTTTTTCGAAGAAGTAAACAGATGTCTCCCACCATGCAAATACCACATCTCGTTCCTTTCTTCTTTGTTGTCAGAGAGACAAAGCTTTGTGTATTTCCTACCCTGAAGAACTTTACAAACATTTGCGAGATGTCAGGGATAATTAGACAAAGTGGAGATGTAAGACCCAGCCTAACGACTGTGTGTTTTGTAAAGATCAAAAAGCGTCTGTTGCCAACTAGTAAGAAAAAAATAAATTAAAATCAGTCTAAAAAGCATGGTTCCTGGCTTTTGCTGTTAACTAACCAAGCTTCTGGTGACACAATCTTTAGCAAGACTATACTGTATACTGTAGATGCTTTTAAAACCCACATGTTTAGTACAAGGTTTAACGCATTAGCAGAATTTGTTATTTGTGCACTTTATAGATATGTGAGCTTACTAGAATTTCCTCAATTTTGTCAGGTTACCACATGCTACAAAGGTAACCTGACAAAATTGAGGAAATTCTAGTAAGCTCACATATCTATAAAGTGCACAAATAACAAATTCTGCTAATTACAGAAGTTGAGTACAGCAGCCAACATCTCTGGCACCTAACATCTTTTCTTTGTGAAGACTTCTGTTCTCAATGGAACAGTTTTCCATTAAATTTTCTGATAATTCCAAGATTGCACAGACTGGCTCCTAAGTTCAACTTGAATATGTCCAGGCCTGTCCAATATGCCCATTAATCTTGCTCCAGGACACCCTAGAGTTTTATGAAACCCCAGCATAAGGACATCCTATACCTCCACTTTGAAAGTGGCAATAAGTTCTCCGACACCAACACTGCACCATGGCACATTTTTTTTCAGATTAGATTCAAAGGAGAAGTCCACAAATAAGGGAGCTGGTGAGAGGGGTGGGGTAAGCATGGAATACATTCAACTTGACGACCAAGACAGGGGTGAAATTCGTGCATACCATCACTGAGCCTCATTTTTCATGGCTGATGCAGCAGAGCTAGAAGCTTCACTGGGGATATCTCACAACTTAATTTCCTTAGAAATGTAAGATTCAGCCAACTATTGTTCACCAATAACTGGTGTTTTACATTAGATAGTTAACTGTTTAACCGTACCGGCTCGCATACATTTACTGCTGCAGAGTGGCGCTGCAGTGCCAATCGCCGTCTATAAACGGCGGCCTGTGCATGTGCAGCTAGCAGCGCGCCGGCAGCGCCGCACTCTCGTGCCCACCACACTCTCCTGCCCACCACACTCTGCAGGAGTGTGCCCGTGGCTCGGGTGAGCCGCGATGACCTGGCAGAGAGAAAGAACGGGGAACTCTGTCAGTGGGCATTTAAAAGATCTACTGATCCCTGTCACTGGGATCAGTTAGATCTCTTATGCCCATGGTAGCCCAGCCCCCTCACAGTTAGAACACGCCTAGGGAACACAGTTAACCCCCCTTCACTGCCCCCTGCAGGTTAACCCCTTCACTGCCAATGACATTTATACAGTAATCGGTGGATATTTAAATTCCTGATCGCTGTATAAAAGTCATTGGTCCCAAAAAAGTGTCAAAAATGTCCGCCCCAATATCAAAGTTCCGATAAAAATCGCAGATCGCCGCCATTACCAGTAAAAAAAAAAAAAAATGTAAAAAAGCCAGAAATGAATTCTCATGGTTTGTAAAGGCGGCAACTTTTGAGCAAACCAATCAATAAACGCAGATTGTGTTTTTTTTTTTTTTCCAAAAATATGAGGAAGAATATAAATCAGCCAAAACCGATGAATACATTTGTTATTTTATATATTTTTTTTGGATTTGTATTTTAGCAAAAAGTAAGAAATAGTTTTTTTTTGTAAAATTGTCACTCTTTTTTTGTTTATAGCGGTGATCAGAAATGACGCAGAGGTGATCAAATACCACCAAAAGAAAACTCTATATGTGGAAAAAAAGGAAATTTAGTTTGGGTGCAACATCGCACGACCGCACAATTGTCAGTTAAAGTGATGCAGTGCCAAATCGCAAAAAGTCCTCTGGTCCTAACATGGAAAATTCTTCCGGTGCTGAAGTGGTTAAACACATCTAACTGCCATTTTTGAGTAAGTACTAGTCTCTTTCTTATATTACAAGTTTCAGTATGGCAATGGGGGAGGAATTTTAAGGCCAGCCATAGTCAGCAGGAACTAGCTGAGATTCAAACCGTGTGTGGGCAGGCTAAATGTACCAAGTTGATCGGTACAACCAGCCTGCCAGATCGGTACAACCAGCCTGCCGAATTATCGCTAGCAGCTGCTTTAGGGATTCCCCTGTCAGCTCTTTCTGTGTTGATGGGGGGATTTTGCACATTTCTTTCCTGAAAGAAATTTGCATTGTGTATGACCTACCTAAGGCTTCAAGGTTCTTAAGATTGCCACCATGGGATTGTCCTCAGGAAACCTTTTATTCTGCCACTTGCTATACAGTGATTGCCCCAACATATCTATTTTAACTTTGCATTCTCTTTTTACTTTGATTTCCTTCTGGGGTCCTGCATACACCAGCCTGAGATCAAGTCAAAGCGATAAATTGAACAAGACATTGAAAACAAATATCTCTCTCTGTTTATTTCCATCAGTGTGTGCCAAATGCACTGGTAACTATTTCATTTTAAGGTTGCATTTTTTCAAGCTGAACTCCATCCTTATCTTCAGTCTTGCACAGTTATATAGGCACTTCTCGCCAGTACTGAAATGGCTTACTTTGATTTCACACACCCTGGAAGCTTCTTAAAATGGACATTAGAAGCTGTAAGTCAGATAGAACCTCCCTCATTTCCAGGCTGGAAGACTTCCAGCATTATCTAGCTCTTTCCTTTCCAGCCTTACTGTCCCTGGCTCAGCCCTTTCATTTATTAGTTTTGAATCATGGAAGCTCAGCATCTCACATGGGCATTACCACAACTTTCCTTTTTTTGAGGAAGCAATGTACAGTGCCCTGCCAAACCCTCTTACCAGCTATGATCTCCCTGCACTGCATAAAGAAGCACAAAGACTTGTAATGATATTGAGTGTAAAATAGGGTATATAATGAAAACAGAAAGGTTTTAATAATTTCAATAAACTGTTAAGTGGGGAGGAAAATTAAAGTTAGACTTAGGCTCCTTTCACACTTGTGCGACTTGAAAGTCGGACGATTTTTGCAGCAATTTGCCACGATTCTGATGCGACTTGAAGCAATGCCTGTGTAATCCTGAGGTCTATGGACCTCAAGTCACATCAAAGTCAGACCAAAGTAGTGCAGGGACCACTTTGAAGTCACTGCGACTTGAAGTCGCACAGATATGAATGGTACTTATTGGAAATCATGGGGTACAACTTTCCCAAATCACAGGACAAGTCGCACAAGTGTGAAAGGGGCCTTACCAGTAACTTGTTTTCCAATAGTCTTTCAGGACAGCACCTGAAAGATCATGGATCCTCCTCCAACAGGAAACACCTCATCACCCAAAGCTTTAATAGGAGGCCTCCACCCAGCTTCCTTCAGTTGTGTGTAGAGAACCTCCAGCCCCGGCTGAAACATATAAGTAACAGTTATGTCATAGTTTACAGCAAAACAAAGGGCGGGTTATTGCTGTCCTGAAAGACTATTGGAAAAGAAGTTACTGGTAAGTCTAACTTGAATTTTCCCAAAACGTCTTTCAGGACAGCACCCGAGAGGATAATCAAGACTTACCCCATTAGAGTGGGACAACAGCCTGTAAGACTTTCCTTCAGAAAGCCTAATCCCCTGCCGTCAGGAAGTTTAACCTATAACGATGGGCTAAGGTCGTCAGACTCATCCTCAAAGCTGTTTTACAGATCTGTTCAGGGGTGGCACCAGCTCTCTCTGCCTAACTCACCGCCAAAGCTCTTGTAGAATGAGCCTGAATACTAACTGTACTCTCTTGACCTGAAACAGAATAGGCTTCTGTAATAGCCATTTTCAAACATCTAGCAATGGTTCCCCTGGTAGCTTGTGTTCCTTTCCTACTACCAGCAAATAAAACAAATCATGCGTCTGAAAGTCTAATGCCCTTAGTGGCTTCTAGGTAACTTAAGACTGCTCTCTTAACATCCAAAGTATGGAATTCTTCCTTCTTTCCCGATGGATTAGAGCAAAATGTAGGAAGTATAATCTCCTGAACTCGATTTTGGACCGACGCGACCTTCGGTAAAAAATTAGGGTCTGTTTTCAGAACAATTCTGTCTGAAAAAATAGAAAAAATGGCTCCCTGGTTGACAAGGCTTGAAGCTCACTAATTCTGCGAGTTGTCATTATAGCCACTAAAAAAACATTTTTTCATGTAATCAGTCTCAGGGATGCTAAATCAAAAGGTTCAAGGGGTTACCTGGTCAGAGCCTGTAGAACAGTGGTTCTCAACTCCGGTCCTCGGGACCCACTAACAGGTCAGGTTTGCAGGATAACTGAAATGCATCACAGGTGATATCATTTGCTGCTCAGTGATTGCAGTATTCTAGTCTGCATCTCCCCAAGGTAATACTTAAAATCTGGCCTGTTGGTGGGTCCCAAGGACTGGAGTTGAGAACCACTGCTGTAGAACAACAGATAAGTCCCACTTTGGACACCCTCTGATCACTACCGGTCTGGACCGGATGAGGGCCTTATAGAATGTAATCACTAGGGATTCCGATGAGATAGTTCTTTCCAAAAATACCCCCAGCGCAGTGACCTGGACTTTAAGGGTACTGACTGCCAAGCCTTTATCCGCTCCATCTTACAGGAATTCCAGGACAAAATAAATCTTTTCTAAGGGCCGGACGTAATGCACCAGGAGTTGAAAACTTTCCAGACCTTGGAATAAATTGCTCTGGTAACACTCTTTCTACTGGATAGGAGGGTAGCAACTAACCTATGTGAAAATCCCTTCCTCAAAAGCTGTTCTTCAGAAGCTAGGCTGTGAGTTTCAGTCCTGCTAACTCCTGGTGGAATGGATCAGCAGGTCCTGTTTCAACAGAAGGTGCCAGTACGGTTTGAGCTGCATCTGGAGAAGGGATGAAAACCAAGCTCTCTTCAGAAGGTTTTTGGCTGTGAAAGTGGAATCCACCCGAAATATTTTGTACCCTACTGAACTATTTAACACTTTGAGATTTAGGATGAGACCGCACTTTCTTGAGGTTTTCCGAATGAGGGATACCCTTGTAGGGACCAGAACAATGACTCTCTGTGATCTCAGTTCCTGGATTAGGGACTTCATGGCAAGAGCCTTGATTGGATCCCTCAGAGTGTTCATCACCAAAACCCTTCTTGGATGTTCCTCCATGGATTCAATCACATAATTCTGGGAGAGCCTGGAGCCTTCCCCCGACTGGGAGGAAGGAATCACTGAGATTTTTCAGAAGTCGCGGGAGGATTGAAGAGCGCTCCACTCCTACCTTTGGGTTTTTGGAAGGACCATGGCTTCCTTTTTCCCTGTGTTTTATCTTCCTGCTGCCCTTTCTGGGGACGCAAAAAATGCTTGCTTGTCTGCACTTTTTTCTTGACCGAAAATGATATCTTCTTATCGGCTGTGCAGTCAAGAATGATTTCTAGTTCTGATCCAAATAGCAAATCCCCTGCAAAGGGGATGCCACACAGTCTATACTTTGATGCTGCATCTCCAGGTCAGGTTTTTAGCCATAAGGCCCTCCTAGCAGAGTTTGTTAACGCTGCAGACCTAGCGACATATATATGGACTCTGCTGAAGCGCTCCTAATGTATGCCACTCCTGCAGATAGGGTTGCAAAGGAATCCAGAATCTCTTATTTCGGGGAATCCGCAGTTATATAGGATTTTATCTGGTTAACCTAGGGCTCTACATTTCTAGAAATGCATGTTGTTGCCATTGCTGGCTTCAGATTTAATGTCACCGACTGTCAGGCTCTTTTAAGCAGTAGATCCATCCTCTTATCCATGGGCTCCTTTAGTGTGGCTATATCTTTAAAAGCAAGGTCGGTTGACTTCGAAACCTGTGATAAAGCGGAATCCAGTTGTGGAACCTCGTCCCAGATGGAGTCAGGGTTATCCTCAAACGGGAATCATCTTTCATTGGCACGATAGAAAAATAATAACCCCTAGGAGAATGGCCCACATTAAATTGGATCACAGTCCTTTACTTTGGCCTTGCTGGTGCCTTGGCTTGCCCCCTTATCCGCTGCACTTTTCTCCATTGCAGAGCGCACTGCAGTCGCGTGGCTCAATGAAGGGCCAGTTCCTGGATTCCAAAACGCTGCCGTGCCAACCCGGAACCAGAAGTTAAAGGCACCAGGTGACCCTGCTCTCTCCCCCTGCACTTTGCGGCCGGAAATTACACCGTGCCTGACCTGGAAGTGCCGTCCCTTCCTGTGTACCGCACAGGACATGGCCAAGAACTCTCCTTGGCCACCAAAATATTGGCGGCTGCTTTAGCCATCACCGCCGCTGCCCTGCGCTGCGGAAAGCAAGCGGGCCTCTGCACGCCACCCATCTGCCAAAACCACAGGGTAGCCCTCACAGGCAGTACAGGCCCTCCCCAAGCACAGAAGGGGGAAAGAGCCCACGGGAACCATCCAGCTGCAGGCAAGTGGGAGAATCACAGTCTCCTGGCCCATTCGGGTCCTGGAGTCAAAAACTGAGGAACATGTTCTTTTATGTGGCACAGGAAGAAAGAGGTACAGGGGGGATGGTCAGGTTTTCAAGATCAAGCAATTTATCAACTGCGGGACCACTCATGTAGTCTACGGTTTGATTAGCCTGGGGGTAACGTTTGGAGAGCATAAATGCAGTATCCTGGCCAAGGATATCACAGACCACAAGAAGGGTAAAATCAATTATTCAGTCCCACAACACTTCAGACAATACCATAACGGGACCCAGCAGGTATTAGGGTGTTTGGCATTGAGGCTGTGGGCAGGGACATGGGCATGGACAGTGGGAGAAGGTTTCAAAAGCTATGCCAAAAGAGCCTCTCATGACCTGTCATGACATCAGTTTTCCTGTTCTCCCCATATGTGATGATTTTCTCCCCTCCTCCTCCCCCCTCATTTCCCTCCTCACCTTCCCACCCCTTCTCTCAGTACATCCAGCTATGGCAACAAGCTGAGTAAAATGTGATTTCATTTGGGAACATCACAGTCAATGTCATTAGTGTGAAGGAAATAAATAGTTAGTGTAATAGGAGCATTAGTTAGTTGCTAGGGATGATAAGTGCTAGATGGAGAATATAATATAGTATACATACGTATGTGAGAATTGGAGTATATGTTGGTGGGGCCCAAAAAGACAGCTATCCACACGGTAGAGTGCCCCATCTCATATATCTTCCCGCAGGCATACACTTGTTGCCAGTTGATACAATTTGGATTAAGATATGACCTTCTAATATTATCCAATACTATCTATAGGTTTTATAGAAGTCATTCGTATGCTACATAGTATATGCTGAGATATGTGCAGATGTATATCCATTTTGGATTTTTAATGCTTTTTGATTGTTTTATATTCATTTTACATGTATGTAGCGGGGCCCGCTTTGCTGCCCGTTACTTTTGACCTTTGCTAGGAGACCGCTGTAAATACACAGGCTCTTTTAGTAGGGAGAGATGTGCCTGTCAGCCCCTGGGTGAAATTACCCCCATCCCCCCTTGTTTTGCAGACTGAACTCAATGTAAGCTGTGTAAAAGACACACAAGGATCAGATTGCACTGTTTTTCCCTGGTATGCTTTGATGTGGATAAGGAGGCTTTTACAAGCAGCAAGCAGAGGGATTCCTGGGAGCCGCAAAGGACTATGGAATATGAAGTCCCCTGAGAGAGCTGCCCCATTGACTTTTAAAGGCACAGAACTATAAATCCCAGAGGGCTCTGCAAAACCAGAGGGCTGGCTAAGGACTCCATTTTGGAAGGCTGGGGAGTTCTCCATGAGGGAGAGAAGGAGACAGATGTGACCCGAGAGGCTGCTGTTTACCACAGAGGGGAATCATCCAGCAACAGTTCCAGAGGTCAGTGTGCTGATCCTGCCACAGCTCCAGGGGTCAGACGGTGACGGAAACCCTATCTGAGAGGGATCCCAGAGGACATCCCCAGGTATTCCTGAGGACTTGGATCGATCCGGTTACAAGGGGACCAGTCGGGGCAGTTAGGGAACCTATCGCTTGATCCTTTGGTCGTAGGATGGGTGAGCGGGCGCTTTGCCCATCTATAAAGACACAGTAGTAAGGCTACATTGCCATGCCAGTGCTCACATTGGTAGGGACACTCACACCCTGCTGAACAGTTACTACATTACACTTTGCCTACCAGGATACTTACAAGTACCCCTTTGTTAATCCTGCTCAACAGGACACTAAGTGCACCAACGCCAGCCTAGTCAAAGATCTTGGATATCTCCATTGTAAGGACTCTCATTGTTACTTCCCTTTTATCAGTGATTTAGTGATTTGTGGCCTATTGCCTCACATGTTCACTGCCTGGGTCTGTGATTTCAGGATTTGGGGGAAACGGACTGCCTGTTGTCAAGTCAGATCAGTTCCCCTTTATGCCTGAGTGCATAGGCCACTTTGAAGTCATTTAAGCCATTTGATTGTATTATTTTGAAGTCTGTCATTTTGACATTTGAATATCAGCATATAGTTTGTTTGACTGTGGGAAGTCTCTCAGTAAACAAACTTCCTGTTCACTACATTTGTGTCTGTTTTACTGTGCATTGCAATTACACTGTTGCTGGGTGTGCCAGAGGGGTTGGGACAGTTATTTGGGGTTGAGAAGCAGAGGCCCGGGAACAAATACAAATATCATTAGCAGCTCCTTCGGGGGTACAGCTGCATGTAATAATATGTACACGCATATATCACAAACATATACACCCACACCACGCCTTGGGTGCATGCAGGCTGCAATTGGCACACGTGGGCTTATATGGAGGGTCAATGGCGAGGTCTTGGGCTCCATTTGGGCTGACCAGGAAGAGAGGGTAGTAACAGTTTTCCATTATCAGGTCCAACAGGGCCCACTACGAATTATAAATTATAAGTCATAAATTATTAACTATCTAATGTGTATTGCCCACCATTATATCATGTAACACTAACAGTTCTTTTGGTGGCGGTCTGGGTCTGCGGACTGTTGTATATAGCCTCTGCGAATTATACACATGGCGGGCCAGTTCTGCCAACTCATTTATTCAGCCTCTGATAAAAATTTTATATATTTATATACATCCATGTGGCCCATCTTTACACAAGAATATAGTGTGATTCAGGTCCTGGGGACACTGTGGACGGAAGTAACAGGTCCTGTGGTAATTAGGTGACTAGCACCTAGCATGAGGTAGTATAGGGCCTCCAGTGAACGGGCGGTAGTGATGTGGCCAGAACTCTGAATGTGGTAGGCAGAACTAAGGCTCCTAACACATGCGGCCAATAGCCTCAGTGTTGGGGGCGGGGTTACAGTCTGCACGTGGAACGCACCACTTGTTGTGAAACGAGCGGCGTGCGCTTCACCTAAAGCGTTCAACCTGTTGGTTTCTGTGTCTATGGGTATTGGGGACCTGTCTCAGCTCACAAGAGGGAGACATTTATAATCACTATGCGTGACCAGCAGGATACAGTTTTGATACATCTCTTTGTGCACTCGGCCCCCTCTTGTGAGCCACCACATGAAGGCATAACAGTCTGGCACCAGGTATATGGTAAGATATTCATTACGTCCCCCCTTTACCAATAACATCGGGCACCTAGAGTCTATAAATATGGATAGAATAGATATAAGAGAGTAACCGGTTGTACGGATTGAGGTTACCTGGTTGGACAGATGGAGTCCATAATAACAATATGCTTGGTTATTCATTTACTTATGCATTTATTTGTTCATTTATCAGTTCAGACTTTATAATTGACCCATCCCCCAGCCGGAGGACCATCTGATGGTCCATGAGTCATAGCGGAATGCGATGTTGGGTGGCAAAGGTCAGGTCCACGAAACAGCTACAGGCCCTCAAATCCAGGATGGCTGGGACTTGAACGCTTGAAGTTGGAGAGAGATGAAGAGGATCAGGCGGGACTTAGCATCAGGTAAGGAGAGAACTTCCCCCGTGGCTGAGTTAGGGCCCTTGCCAGCTTTGGCGGGACAGTTTCGCACCAGATGTCCTGAGCCCCCGCAATACAGGCACAAGTTGAGGGTCATGCGTCTCTGCCGTTCTTCAGGTGAGAGAGAAGGATGGGGGAGCCCATTCTGCAGTGGTTTCAGGTGGTCCTGAGGAGAGGAGGAGGAGGTCGGACTGGATCCCGGGTAGCTGGACATTCCCCGAATGAGCTGCGGGGCAGCAGTAGCTCTCTCCGCTCACCAAATTGACCAGAGAGTCCAGGGTGTGAGGTACCCCGACGCGAGCCAATTCATCCTTGAGCGACTCAGAGAGCCCTAGCCTGAACTGGAAGCAGAGGGTTGCATTGTTCCAGGTGGTATCGGTGCTCCATCGCCAAAACTCCCCAACATATTCCTCTGCTGTACGGTGGTCCTGCTGGAGCGCTGCTTCCGCTGTTGCGGCCTGGTGGGGGTCCTCGTACAGCTGGGCCATAGCCTGAAAGAACAGATGAGACTTGAGGTCTCCGGGGCTTTCTGCTCCAGCAGGCAGTGAGCCCAGGCTTAAGGCTTATCCAATAGGAGCGAGATCACAAGGCCCACTTTGGTCGCCTCCAGGTGCTATGAAATGCCCGGAACTTCTTACAGTTCCCCGTAAACCGCTTGGGCATGGGCACTTTAGGCTCTGTAGGAAGAGACACAATGGTGCGGGGTGAGGCTTGGCTGGGACCGGCTGCTGCTGGTGAGGCCAGGTCCTGAACTTCACTTTCCAAGCGGGTGTATTCCTCCTGAAGCTCTTTTACCGCTTGAGTCAAGCCAGCAAGATGAACACACAGTTCCTCTATGGTAGAGGGCCCCGGCACAGACTCAGACGTGGCTGTCCTTTGCTGTCACGTACCTGGTGGTTAAGTCTGACTTATGCGGCGGCGACCTCTCTTACGGCCCTGGTTTGTGAACCTCTGATAGTGGAGACAGGGAGTTCAGGAGCACAGGGGGGCATGAGGGCTGGACTTGGTCACAGATGGTAGATGCAGGTCCACAGGAGCTTGTGCAGGCAGAAGAGTGGGGGTACAGGCCGGGTCGGTAACAAGCTGGCAGTGGGGTACAAGTGGTTCAGGCTGGCGATGAAGTACAAGGGATCAGGCAGAAGAGTAGTCAGGGCAGGCAAATAACAACCAAGTCCACATGGGTAGCCGGGATCACAGGTACAGGAAGTCTCTCTGGGATAAACGCTGGGGGGGTCACAGGAACGCTGTAGAACAGACAGCACTGGCTGCTGGGCGCTGTTAGTTCAAATAGAGCCGTATGGCGCCGTCTGCGGCGCGTGCGCGCGCATAGCGCACAGATCTGTCTTTTGACACCGGTTCTTTCCTGACAGGTTCCTTACACATGTCCTGTGGTCTGATGAGACCAAGATAAACTTATTTGGTTCAGTTAGTGTCAAGCGTGTGTGGCGCAACCAGGTGAGGAGTACAAAGACAAGTGTGTCTTGCCTACAGTCAAGTATGGTGGTGGTAGTGTCATGGTCTCGGGCTCCATGAGTGCTGCCGACACTGGGGAGCTACAGTTCATTGAGGGAACCATGAATGCTAACATGTACTGTGACATACTGAAGCAGAGCATGATCCCTTCCCGTTGGAGACTGGGCCACAGGGCAGTATTCCAAAATTACAACGGTCACAGGGCAGTATTCCAACATGATAACGACCCCAAACACACCTCCAAGACGACCACTACCTTGCTAAAGAAGCTGAGAGTAAAGGCGATGGACTGGCCAAGCATGTCTCCAGACCTAAACCCTATTGAGCAACTGTGGGGCATCCTCAAATGGAAGGTGGAGGAGTGCAAGGTCTCTAACAACCACCAGCTCTGTGATGTCGTCATGGAGGAGTGGAAGAGAACTCCAGTGGCAACCTGTGAAGCCCTGGTGAACTCCATGCCCAAGGGGGTTAAGGCAGTGCTGGAAAATAATGGTGGCCACACAAAATATTGACACTTTGGGCCCAATTTGGACATTTTCACTTAGGGGTGTACTAACTTTTGTTGCCAGCGGTTTTGACATTAATGGCTGTGTTTTGAGTTATTGTGAGGGGACAGCAAACTTACACTGTTATACAAGCTGTACACTCACTACGTTACATTGTAGCAAAGTGTCATTTCTTCAGTGTTGTCACATGAAAAGATATAAATAAATAAAATATTTACAAAAATGTAAGGGTTGTACTCACTTTTGTGAGATACTGTATTTACTGTATATGCCGCCAATGATGTCATCGATGCATGCTCTCTGAAGGAATGGGGGCCCATGCCGTTCCTTCAGAGCCTTGGGCCATGACGGGCGGCTCCCGTGCGCATGCGGCACTGCATTTTTTTAACTGGCAATTGCTCGGTCATACGACACTGTATACCAGGGATATGCAATTAGCGGACCTCCAGCTGTTGCAAAACGACAAGTCCCATCATGCCTCTGCCTCTGGGTGTCATGCTTGTGGCTGTCAGAATCTTGCTATGCCTTATGGGGCTTGTAGTTCTGCAACATCTGGAGGTCCACTAATTGCATATCCCTGCTGTACACAAATAACATTTATGTCCATTTTTTTCCCCAAAAATAGAGCTTTCTTTTGGTGGTATTTGATCACCTCTGCATTTTTCTTTGAAAAAAAAAAACAATATTTTTTATTTAATGCTATATATTTTGGGGGGTAGCTCCTGGATATAGACCCCCATTATTTCTGCCAATCCTGATCCACATTGATGTCTCCTGTGATTTTTACTGTATTTTTCAATTGTTTTTGTAAATATCTTGACATATTGTCCTGTGCTTATTTCCATTGGATCAAATGTGAATTTTAACCCCATAATCTTCTAAAGAAGCGTTCGAGGAAACGCGAAACATGTAAAGAGTGGAACAATTGCTGAATTACTGTGGGCTACCACCCTTATCTCCCCCTCCCCCCCCCCTTTTCTTTATTTCAGGGTGTGATCAATTATTGAACCGGGCAGTGGTTCTAATGTCAATTGAATTGATGTTACACAACATTTTTGGATACTGTTAACTCCTTCAGATCCGCGCTATAGCCGAAGTACGGCTCCAGCGCGGATCTGAATTTCTGGGTGGACGTCCTGCCCTTGTGCACGCTGCTCCTGGGCTTGCCCGCGGCTCGAGCGGACATCGTGATCTGCTGTCAGAGCTGCAGAACGGGGAACCACCGATGTAAACACGGCGGCTCTCCGTTCTGTGACAGGGGACACTCACTGGGATCAGTGAGATCTGTTATGTCCCGGCCAGCCCCACCCCCCACAGTTACAACACACCCAGGGAACACACTTAACCCCTTCACTGCCCCCTGCAGGTTAACCCCTTCAATGCCAATGACATTTATACAGTAATCAGTGGACATTTAAATTTCTGATCGCTGTATAAATGTCATTGGTCCCAAAAAAGTGTCAAAAATGTCCGACATGTCTGCCCCAATATCGCAGTCCTGATAAAAATAGCAGATCACCGCCATTACTAGTAAAAAATAAATAAATAATAAAAACGCCATAAATCAATTCCCATAGTTTGTAGACGGGTTAACTTATGTGCAAACCAATCAATATACGCCGATTGCAATTTTTTTTACAAAAAATATGCCAAAACTGATGAATAATTTTTTTTTTGGATTTGTATTATAGCAAAAAGTAAAAAGTATTGTTCTTTTTTCAAAATCATCGCTCTTTGTATGTTTATAGCGGCGATCAGAAGTGACACAGAGGTGATCAAATACCACCATAAAAAAGCTCTATTTGTGGGAAAAAAAATGATATAAATTTTGTTTGGGTACAACGTTGCACGACCACGCAATTCTCATTCAAAATGCAACAGCTATGAAAGCCAAAAATTGGTCTGGGCAGGAGGGGGGTTTAAGTGCACAGTAAGTAAGTGGTTAATGTACTATTGCAATGAATTGGGGCCTCCCTGCCTATACAATCAGGGGGAGGGGGGTGTTACCCACCAATGATTTACGTATTGATTTAGGGGTTTAGTCTTGTCTAGAGTTGAGCGAACCCAAACTGCCTTTTTAATAACTGCAGGGCAGCCAATCAACAAGCGTTTCACTCGTTTGCCCTTAGAAGCCATCACAGCCATGCCTACTAATGGCATGGCTGTGATTGGCCAGTGCATCATGTGACCCAGCCTCAATATAAGCTGGAGTCACGCAGCGCTGCATGTCACATCATCTCATACTAGTGTAGGGAGAGGATGCTGCCGCTGCTGTGAGGGACAGATTAACGTTATAAAATCATCTCATACTAGTATAGGGAGAGGTTCCTGCTGCTGGTGTGAGGGATAGATTAGCGTTATAAAATCATCTCATATTAGTATAGGGAGAGGTTCCTGCTGCTGGTGTGAGGGACAGATTAGTGTTATAAAATCATCTCATACTGGTGTAGGGAGAGGTTCCTGCTGCTGGTGTAAGGGACAGATTAGCATTATAAAATCATCTCATACTGGTATAGGGAGAAGTTCCTGCTGCTGGTGTGAGGGACAGATTAGCATTATAAAATCATCTCATACTGGTGTAGGGTGACGTTCCTGCTGCTGGTGTGAGGGACAGATAAGCGTTATAAAATCATCTCATACTGGTGTAGGGAGAGGTTCCTGCTGCTGGTGTGAGGGACAGATTAGCGTTATAAAATCATCTCATACTGGTGTAGGGAGAGGTTCCTGCTGCTGGTGTGAGGGAAAGATTAGCGTTATAAAATCATCTCATACTGGTGTAGGGAGAGGGTCCTGCTGCTGGTGTGAGGGACAGATTAGCATTATAAAATCATCTCATACTGGTGTAGGGAAAGGTTCCTGCTGCTGGTGTGAGGGACAGATTAGCGTTATAAAATCATCTCTTACTGGTGTAGGGAGAGGTTCCTGTTGCTGGTGTGAGGGAGAGATTAGCATTATAAAATCATCCCATACTGGTGTAGGGAGAAGTGCCTGCTGCTGGTGTGAGGGACAGATTAGCGTTATAAAATCATCTCATACTGCTGTAGGGAGAGGTTCTTGCTGCTGGTGTGAGGGACACCAGTTATTTGTGCTAAATAGTACATTTGCGTCCAGAATGAGGAAAGCGTCAAATAAGGGATGTGGTCATGGTGCTGTTGGTGATGTTGGTGAAGCTCCTGTTGCAAGGAGAGGACGTGGTCAATCTGTGCCAGCTATACAAGTGAAACACCTCCCTCACGTGCGAGTAGCTGACAGAACCTTCAACGTTATATGGTAGGCCCGAATGCCGCTCAAGGAATGGTGAGGCCAGAACAAGTACAGGCGATAGTAGACTGGATGGCAGACAATGCCTCCAGTTCCTTCACATTGTCTCCCACCCATTCCCTTGCTGAAAGCTCAGAGTTGGCATCTGAACCACATGGCCATCTGTCTTTCACCTCAGCCCCTTGTAAATCAGCCAAGCAGTCCCAAGTCATGCAGCAGTCTCTTATGCTTTTTGATGACTCTGCTGGTGTGCATTCCGTGGGCCATCCACATAGCCCTGCCCCAGAAGTGGAAGACATTGAGTGCACCGATGCCCAACCACTTCTTTTTCAGGATGAGGACATGGAAACACCACCGCAGTACGTCTCTGATGATGACAAAACACAAGTGCCAACTGCTGTGGCTTTCTACAGTGTGCAGACTGACAAGGAGGGCAGTAGTGAAGAGTGGGTGGAAGATGATGTGGAGGATGATGAGGTCCTAGACCCCACATGGAATGAAGGTCATGCGAGTGACGTGTGCAGTTTGGAGGAAGAGGTGGTGGTCGCACAGGGGCACCAGCACAGCAAAAGAGGAAGCAGGTTGCCAAAGTGGAGCGACCATCCCCTAGACAGTACACCTGCTACTACCCACCGCACCCAGGGACCTAGCACACCAAAGGCAGTTCAAAGGAGTTCCCTGGCATGGCAGTTCTTCAGACAATGTGCTGACGACAAGACACAAGTGGTTTGCATGTTGTGCAATCAGAGCCTGAAGTGAGGCATAAATGTTCTAAACCTGAGCACAACCTGCATGACCAGGCATCTACATGCAAAGCACGAGCTGCAGTGGAATAAGCACCTCAAAATCCAAGAAAGGTCTTGGGCTCCTCCTGCTTCCTCTTCTGCTGCTGCCGCCTCGGCCTCTTCCTCCACCTCTACAGTGACAGTGTCACCTGCCACCCAGCAAACAGACGATGTGACAGCAACGCCACCATGTCCGCCACCGTCCCCAAGCATTTCCACATGGTCCCATGGAAGCTTACAGCTGTCCATCTCCCAAACAATGGAGAGAAAGAGGAAGTACCCCCCTAACTAATCGCGATCCCTGGCCCTGAATGCCAGCATTTCAAAATTCCTGACCTTTGAAATGCTGTCATTCCATCTGGTGGACATGGACAGTTTTAAAAACCTGATGGTGGTGGCTGTCCCACAGTACGTGGTTCCCAGCCACCACTACTTTTCCAGGCGAGCCATCCCTTCCCTGCACAAACTAGTCGGGGACAAGATCAAGTGTGCACTGTGCAACGCCATCTGTGGCAAGGTCCACATAACCACTGATACGTGGACCAGTAAGCACGGGCAGGGACGCTATATCTCGCTAACTGCACACTGGGCAAATGTAGTGGCGGGTGGGCCTGAGGCGGATAGCAGTTTGGCGCATGTCCTTCCGCCACCGAGGATTGCAGGGCATTTCTCTTTGCCTCCTGTTGCCTCCTCCTCCTACTCTGCTTCCTCCTCCTCTACCACCTCCTCATCCGGTCAGCGTAGCACCTTCACCACCAACTTCAGCACATCCAGGGGATAACGACAGCAGGCTGTTTTAAAACTGATATGCTTTGGGGATAAACCCCACACTGCGCAGAAGCTGTGGACAGGCATTGAACAACAGACCGATGAGTGGTTGTTGCCACTGAGCCTCAATCCCGGCCTGGTAGTGTGCGATAATGGGCGAAATCTCGTAGCAGCTCTGGGCCTAGCCGGTGTGACGCACATCCTTTGCCTGGCGCATGTGCTGAATTTGGTGGTACAGAAATTTCTAAAAAAAACTACCCAGGTATGTCAGAGCTGCTGCAGAAAGTGCGGGCCGCCTGTGCGCGCTTTCGGCGTTCTCACCCTGCTGCTGCTTGCCTGTCTGCGTTGCAGCGGAACTTTGGCCTTCCCGCTCACCGCCTCCTATGCGACGTGCCCACAAGGTGGAACTCCGCCTTGCACATGCTGGAGAGACTGTGCGAGCAACAGCAGGCAATAGTGGAGTTTCAGCTGCAGCATGCACGTGTCACTCGCTCTGCGGAACAGCACCACTTCACCACCGAGTGGGCCTCCATGCGAGACCTGTGTACCATATTGCAGTGTTTCAAGTACTCCACCAACATGGCCAGTGCCGATGACGCTGTTCTCAGCGTTACTATCCCACTTCTATGTCTCCTTGAAAAAACACTTTGAGCGATGATGGAAGAGGATGTGGCACAGGAGGAAGAGGAGGAGGAAGAGGGGTCATTTCCATGGTTATCAGGCCAGTCATTCACAAGTGGCTCAGAGGGTGAGTTCCTGCACCAGCATAGGCCAGGTAAAAAAAATTTCAAGCCAGGGCACAATTCTGGAGGATGAGGAGGACGGGGATGATGAGGAGGAGGAGGAGGAGGAACCATGTTCACAGCAGGGTGGCACCCAACGCAGCTCTTGGGCATCACTGGAGCATGGCTGGGGGGATACGGAGGACACAGATGATACACCTCTCACAGAGGAAAGCTTGTCTTTGCCTCTGGGCAGCCTGGCACACGTGAGTGACTACATGCTGCAGTGCCTTCGCAACGACAGCCGAGTTGCCAACATTGTAACTTGTGCTGATTACTGGGTGGCCACCCTGCTGGATCCCCGTTACAAGGACAACGTGCTGTCCTTAATTCCCTCACTGGAGTGTGATCGGAAGATGCACGACTACAAGCGCACGCTGGTAGATGCGCTGCTGAGGGCATTCCCAAATGACACCGGGGGCTCAGTGGAAGCACAAGGTGAAGGCAGAGGGGGAGGAAGAGGTTGCCAACGCAGCTGTGGCACCGCCAGCACCTCAGAAGGCAGGGTTAGCATGACCGAAATGTGGAAAAGCTTTGTCTGCAGCACGCCACAACAAACAGCACCACCAGCTGGCAAACAGCACCACCAGCTGGCAACGTCTTAGCAGGAGGCAGCATTTCAGCAACATGGTGGAACAGTATGTGTGCACACGCCTACACGTACTGACTGATGGGTCTGCCCCATTCAACTTCTGGGTCTCCAAATTGGGCACATGGCCTGAGCTTGCCCTTTATGCCTTGGAGGTACTGGCCTGCCCTGCAGCCAGTGCATTGTCTGAACGTGTGTTTAGCATGACAGGAGGCGTTAATCACAGACAAGCGCAGCCGCCTGTCCACAGCCAACGTGGACAAGCTAACCTTTATTAAAATGAACCAGGCATGGATCCCACAAGACTTGTCTGTACCTTGTGCAGAATAGCCATTTATACCTGCCTTACACAGCCATTGGTATACTTAAGTGAACGTATCCTTTTTTTTTTTTTAATATGTCTCAATATTTTGGGGGCTACCCCAATTAGAGAAAACAAACAAACAAAATACAGTGTTGGCTACCTCCTCCACCGTCACTTCCACCACCTACACCGCCACGGTCACCGCCTCCTAAACCTCCTACTCCACATCCACCTCCTCCTTCATTTTTTTTTTTATGTGATTTTAAGTTATTTCCCTATCCACATTTGTTTGCAGGGCACTTGTCCTACTCTTACCCCCATTTTGCTTCCTTTTGCAGCCCTCTAGCCCTTTCCAGGACTTTTTTAGAGCCATTTTTGTGCCCAAAAGTTCAGGTCACCATTGACTTAAATGGGTTTCGGGGTCAAGTTCGGGGCCACATGTGTAGTTTATATGGTGCCTATAAAGTCCCAATTCTCTATTCTTTCCCCATCTATATTTATCAATCAAATTTCTTCATAAATTTAGGCCAATATATATTCTGCTACATATTTTTGGTTAAAAAAATCCCAATAAGAGTATATTGATTTGTTTGTGCAAAAGCTATAGCGTCTACAAACTATTGTATATATTTATGGAATTTTTATTTATTTTTATTAGTAATGGCGGTGATCAGCGACTTATAGTGGGACTGTCATATTGCGGCAGACAAATCGGACACCAACTGACACTTTTGGCACACTTTGGGGACCAGTGACACGAATACAGTGATCAGTGCTAAATATGCACTGTTACTGTACTAATGTCTGGAAAGAGGTTAACATCAGGAGCGATCAAAGGGTTAACTGTGTGCCTAACAATGTGTTTTCTCACTGTAGGGGATGTGCTTTTACTATAGGAAGGCATTGATCAATTTTCCTGCTTTGAAGGAACACAGGATCAAAGCCTTACCTAATGACAGAACAGCAATCTGCCTTGTTTACATAGGCAGATCACCATCCTGGCTCTCTGCCTAACGATTGGTGGGTACATCGAGTCCGCTGTACCTGCAGATCAGCTCCTGCTGTGTCTAATCACAGCGGGAGCGAGTCGGCGGTGGCGCACATACTAGGTATGTGACCCTGCATAGAGCCACCTTATATGTACAGTATATGGTCGGCAAGCAGTTAAAGTAATTTATGTACTACTTTAGTCGTACGTTCATGCAACTTAAGGGCCATAGACAATGTTAACACTCAAAAGTCGCACCTGAATAGTTTACTCCGACTTGGTTGTGGGGGTGTGGAGGGGGTGACTTATCAGAACCTGGAAGCCCTCTTTAAAAAAGGGTCCCGAAGATCCTCCCCATGTGAATGAGTATGGGGTATATGGTTGATACCGGACCTTTTGGGGGCCACCGTTTTTTATTATATATCTGGTTGTTAAGTGATCCAAGTCGCACCCATCCAAAGTTGCATCAAAGTGGCCAGAAGTTGCATCAAAGTCGTAATGTAAAGTCACACTGGAAATCACACGATTTTGAAGTTGCACAAGTGTGAATGAAGCCTAAAAGAATTTTCCTTTTCTTTAAAGTATAGGACTAAACTATGGCTTAGATAAATGAGAACCTTCACAGGCATACATTGAGTATTACCAAAATTTGGATTTTCAATGCAGAATGGAAAAACCAAAAGTTAGGGGAGCGGCAGCAAATGGGGCTTCTTCAGAAAAATCCACAGGAAATATGTTTTATGAATGCCTCAAATATTCTGGCAGACAAATGAAGGACTGAATGTGAAGTGAATGGATCATGCAGCTTTACAAATATACCCCTATCTGTTGCATGGGTCAGATGACATAAAAATCACTCTGTGAAAAAAAAATTGAAACAGCCCTTACAAAGAAGGCTCTTAGTATCTTCCAGCAATATTGTTTGAAGGTATTTTAAAAAGCTGCCAAAAAAATCTCTTCTACCTTTTCTGTCCGTCATACTGCATCCTGTGCTGCCTCCCTCCATTGTGTAAGCTTTACTAAGAACTGCTGCTGGTTCAAATAAGAAATAATTGGTTTTCTGTGTCTTTGATTAACGCATCTGCTACATCAAGGATGAGTATTCCACCAAACCACTAGATCTTTTGGAATGTTGATGTCACTTAAAGGGTTAAAACTACATGGAGAAACTAAAATGGCTATACAAGAAAATATCTTTTGTTAAAAATGGTCTGTTTGATGTTATAAGTCCTGGAGAGGTGGTCTATGTTTAGGGTCTTCTGGAAAGCTTCTTCCCACCAAAAATGACAGTCCCTACTGTGAACTTGATTGAATAATCTCTTGGTTACGGTACAAAATACTCCCTCCTCAGTCTACCAGCCTGTTAGAAACATATACATTAATCAGTGAAACTGTGGAGACTGGCCAAAACACCAGAGAAGAAAATCAGACAGTTCTGAAAAAATAAAAAAACATGTTTCCAGCTGAGAAATTGGCTTCAAACGAAAGCAGCTGTCAAAAAAATATATATATATACTTTTAAGAGTTGCCTTGGGAGACTGGCAAATGTGTTTAAGTCAATATAGGCAGCCAAGATTAAGGCATACTGCTCTGTCCCGTAAAAATACAGAGTCTCGTGTTTGTTAGTAAACTACAGGTCTCCACAAATTATCTTCAGGTTTGTTAATTTGCAGTATTTACCAGGACACCTTCTGTCCATGTGCAACATACACTCCTCATGGGAATGCTAACATTTTAATATAAATGCTTTTTTATTGCGCTCCTAACAAGCGCTAAGCTTGTCAGTACTGCATGTACAAGATTTCCTGTTTAGGTTTTTTTTTTACTGAGCAAAATGTTTGAGCACATCATTACAGCCCTGTTTTCACAATTTTCCAATAATAAATGATATACTGCTGGGGTGAAAAAATGTATTAAAGTGAAAAAAAAATACAACAAAGGCATCTTCTGAAATGTTTCGTAATGGCAATCTACAAACAGTTAAAGTATTAATAAGTGCCACGCTGCTCTCCCTCTAAATCAATGTCCGAAAAACAATTATACAAACCGTACACATCAAACTGCGTGTCAAAATCAATACATTCCCTTATACCGTGTACATATATCATCCATATATAATCTTATAGGATATAATCCAAAAGAGTGAATAAAAATTCTCTTATATGAAATATATATTTGGATAAAGCATATAATCCATTTAGACCAGTCTCTAATTAAATGTTCCAGTGAGAAATCCGCAAAAACCTCCACTGCTCCAACTTAAATCAATAATTCACACGTTCTCCACCTAACTATCAAGCCCCCAATAAAAAGATAGCATGAAGCTGCCTTGTATCTTATCCCTTTGTTCCTGATTCAGTCGTGGTTCACTCCTTCCTTACATCTCCAGTTTTGCCCTGTGTTCCTCATTCTGTACATATTGTATTATAGTTAGGTTGTAACGTATTTTGTCACTTGGTTCACTTGTATTTTCACGCTTGCTGTGTATTTTGGTTGCTGGTGTTTGGATGTGTTTTGTTTTACTGTTATTAACTTGCTTAAACCATATACAGCCTGTCTCAGTTTCTTGCATTTAGCCATGCAGATCTGGCCATCCCTGCTGCTGATTCCTGACGCAGTAGTATCCTCTGTCCCCCTTCACATTATCTCCCACAGTATTATCCTCTGCCCCCTTCGCTACACCCCTCACAGTTGTATCCTCTGCCCCCACTTATCATCAAACCCCCTCCACCCCTCCCCACAGTAGTGTCCTCTGCCCCTTCACATCACCTCCCACATTATTATCTTCTGCCACCCCTTATATCAACCCCACAGTAGTGTGCTCTGCCCCCTTAACATCAACCCCCTTCAGTAGTACCATCTATCCAACTTCACAAAACCCTGCACAGTAGTGTCCTCTGCCCCCTATAAATCATCCTCCCACAGTAATGTACTCGGCCCCCCCAAAGAAGTGTCCTTTGACCCTCTTCCCCATAGCAGTGTCCTCTGCCCCCTTTACATGATCCCCCCACAGTGATGTACTCGGCCCCCCACAGAAGTGCCCTTTGACCCTCTTCCCCATAGCAGTGTACTCTGCCCCCTTCACATTACCCCCCAGTAGTGTCCTCTACATATGCCCCCCATAGCAGTGACCTCTTCCCTCCACCCCACAGTGATGTGCTGTGCCCCTCAAAGCAGTGTTCTCTGCCCCCACCCCCACAGTAGTGTCCTCTACCCCCATAGCAGTTTTCTCTGCCCTCCCACAGTAGTCACAAACAGCTGTAATAAACCTATAAAACCCACCCCATTACACCCGCTCGGCTTGACTCCAGATGAAGCCATGACGGCAGGTGGCATAACATGTAGAGGCACAGCCTGGCGGCAGTATCCTGCATCTTGACGTGAGAGATTATTTACCTGTTTTTATGCTGATATCTTTCTAATAAAATGTGAGTAATTTTTTAAAGGGGTGGCATGGTTCATTCATATGCTGCTGTACATACTGTACTATGAAACATTCTCTTTTACATGCTTGCCTGGGAGCTGCGGTTGATTTTTAAGTATCTGGGTCTATTGAAGTTTCCCACACTAAGTGGTGTTTGCATATTGGAAAGATCATGTAACTAGTTTCTGTGCGGTTAGCACTTTAATTATTTCTGGAACTAGTACCTGTGCGGTTAGCACTCTTAACCATTTTTTGGTGCGATTAGCACATTTTTTATGATTATCTGTGCGGTTAGCACTTTTATCCAGCCTCTGTGTGGTTAGCACTCTGAAGGGATTACTTTGAAATGAGTTAATTTACCCAAGAAAATGAAGGAATACACATCCTAAATGTGAATTGACCCGAGTGGGGGTCGCTTATTAAGATGAGCGTCCAATTCACCAGGTGGAGGGAGCACGGTGCACTTTTTGACATTATTTTATATCTTTAAGAAGGATCCTAGAGATTTCACAGAAAGAAGAAATCACAGTGATTAAACCCTGATTGGCATAATTCCAAGGGGACTGCTGTTGTTCTTTCCTTATATACAGACTATTCACAATCTTACACTAAAATTTTTAATTTGTTCAAAATGGATTATTCACATATTCTGTGCACTTTATTAATATAGCAATTAGCACCTTATGTTCACCACATGGTGTATTATCTAACTATTTAATCATTTTATTCATTTTAAAGTGTGATAAGTATTTGTAAGTATTTCTATTTTTTTAATTCATGAGTGAGTTGGTAACATTTCCTTAGCACACTTCACATTAGTTTACACATTGACTGGTAGCGCATCCACACCTTTCAATCATTACTATCTTTCTTGTGTGACACACATTCAGTGGAAGCAACAACCAGACTCTTCACAATCACAAAGCAGCGCATAACCATTTTTTTCCCACAATTTTTCCTCCCACAGTAGTGTCCATTACCACCAACAGTAGTTTCCTCTGTCCCCTTCACATCACCCCCTCCCCCACAGAAGCACACAACAGTGTCCTAGGCTCACTTTCCTACCTTATAAAGGTGTACAGCAGAGTGGAGAGCGAAAGGCAGCACAGTTCTGGAAAAAGAGCAGGAGTTGCCGTAGTTAAGTTTTCATATTAACAAGGCTGGGGATTGGTTGTTAAGTTTGCCTTGCATCCTAGCAACCAATCACCTGATGCTTAACTCGGGCAGCTCCCGCTCCCTGAATCCAGAACTGTGCAGCCTCTCCCTCACCACTCTGCTGTGAGGATGAGAGCGTTAATAAGGACCAGCACTGTACTGACACCTGCCTTTTAGTAATCCCTGAACTAGAGGGTTGGCAAAGCAGGGACATGTTGCCAGCCCCCGCTCTACAGTGTTAATCTACTTCCAGCTCTCCTTCTCAGCCTTTGGATCTCATATACACATTCAGGTGTATGCCCTTGAAGGGGCATTGTAACTCTTGCTCAGATTTAAATCAACAATGTAATGCTCAAACAAAGAAAACCACTTTCTTTGTGCAGTGAACCTAAATGCTTTATTAATAGATACTGTATGTATTTCACTTACATTCATTGGTGCACAAATCGGGACATGCAGAGTGTTGCTCCGGTGCTGTCAACACAACTTCCTGAATGTGACATCACCCGGATCTGCATAAGTATATTGCCATCGACCATGTGACTTCCATCTACAAACTGTTTCTTACAGGTAATTGCAGGCTCTTTAGTCAGGTGATGTAGCTTCCCAAGGATGCCTCTGTGAAGCCCTGGTTACATCACTTGTGTTATAAGCAATAGTTTATGGCTTTCATTCATTTCAGCTTGCTTGCTATTGTGACCATGTGACAGCTGTGGGCCAATCGTATCATCACAATAGTAAGAAAAACATTGTAATCATGTGATCACTATGACCAATCATAACAATCACATCATACCCCAGCTACTCACAAAGGCCGAGTGCAGATGAACGTGATCCACTGTGTCTGTTGCAGGTTTGCGCCACTGCAGTCTCGAGGGGGCGCACATGTGTGAATGTGCTTATCGATATACCAGTATGTCACTGAGCCTAAGGCTGAGTTCACACTGCCGTATGGAGCGGCTCACAGCAGGGGTCCAGTGCATCCCTGTTCACTATTTCTGGTCCGAATTTTTGTCTGAAATGGACCAGAACACACACAGTACTGTGCAATTCACTTTGGAGCTGTCCTGGAGCTGTGTGAACCGGCTCCATTGAGAGACGGAAACAATCTCCTGACATGCGAATTGGATGCGCCGAAACTGCTTTCCACTCGCAGTATGATTAATGTGAGCAGATTGGCAAGTGGTTAAAATGTGTGTAGGCAGCGGGGTGTGGCTACGCGCGGCATGCACTAAGACGTGCTGGGACTAGCTCCGCTGTGAATCCTGCAGAATCCTCCTAATAGCACCCCCATCCTTCGTTGGCCTGGGAAACATAACATCGGGTCCCACAGTTGATTCCCTATGTCCGGCTGGGTGTATCACCGCGCTACCATGGCGAAATGAGGACAGGGGCCCAAGCATCCACCCGACACCCCAGGCCTTGACTGCGACCTACCACCCCGCTCAGCTAAGGAGGCAGCCCAACACCTATTTGCCAAAAACAATGCCGGGAAAGATCCACCGCTGCTGCGGCTACCAGATCCGGAGGGGAAACACCTGGATGAGGAGATGGGATCCCTGGATGGCGTGCCTCGGCTCCTGGGTGATACTCCGGCATCTACACATGTGACTACTGGGCCCCATGCTTCCCATATGGCGGCGGTGCCGCACCATGATAGCTCTGACCCTGAGCCCACATTGAGAGAAATTTTTGCTGCAGTGACTACATGTAATTCCTCTATCACAGACCTAACAGGGGAAGTGACGGGCATAAAGGTGGAAATTTCTTTAACTACTTCAAGACCGAGCCTGTTTTTTGGGTTCGGTGTTTACGAGTTAAAACCATTTTTTTTTGCTATAAAATTACTTAGAACCCCCAAACATTATATATATTTTTTTCTAACACCCTAGAGAATAAAATGGTGGCCGTTGCAAAACTTTGTCACATCGTATTTGCGCAGCAGTCTTACAAGCGCAATTTTTTTTTTTTTTTAAAGAAATCAGTTTTATGAGTTAAAAAATAATACAACAAACTTGTCAATTTTTTTCCATATTGTGAAAGATAATGTTACACCGAGTAAAATGATACCCAACATGTCATGCTTCAAAATTGCGTCCGCTCGTGGAATGAGGACAAACTTTTCAACATAAAAATCTCCATTGGCGACATTTAAAAAATTCTACAGGTTAGCATTTTTGAGCTACAGAGGAGGTCTAGTGCTAGAATTATTGCTCTCGCTCTAACGATCGTGGCGATATCTCACACGCGTGGTTGAAACACCGTTTTCATATGTGGGCGGGACTTACGTATGCGTTCGCTTCTGCGCGCAAGCTCGCAGGGATGAGACGCTTTAATTTTTTTTTTTGTATTTATTTTACTTTTTAATTTTTATTTTTACACTGTTCTTTTAAAAAACAAGTTTTGATCACTTTTAGTCCTATTACAAGAAATGTAAACATTCCTTGTAATAGAAAAAAGCATGCCAGGACCTCCTAAATATGAGATCTGGGGTCAAAAAGACCTCAGATCTCATATTTACACTAAAATGCAAAAAAATAAATAAAAAAATGGCAGTACAAAAAAAAATGGGCCTTTTAAAGACCATTGGGCGGAAGTGACTTGTGATGTTGCTTCCCCCCTGCCATGTTTTGGAGCCGGGTGAAAGGCTTAAGCCACTCACTCGGCTCACGGACACTGGTGGGGGGGGGGACAGACGCGATCATCTCCGCCGCTGCCGGCCGGTCCGGTAAGTGGCGGAGATGACCGGAAACCGGCCATTGATAAAAGTGATCTTGTGGCATATCCACCGCTGAGACCACTTTTATCTTGTGCAGAATTGCCTGCAATAAAAGAAGATACCGGGGTTATGGTAGCTATCTGCTACCATAACAACGGTATTCCACTTCAAAGTGACCGCCGTAACCTGACGGCGTTGGTCCGGAAGTGGTTAATCAGGCATGACATGCAGAAACTGCGGGAGCGCACCTCTGCTTTGGAAGGCCGCCTTGACACATTGGAGGATGAGTGGCAGCCCCTGCAGAGAGATGTCAGCTATATACAATCAGTAGCTACTGCCAACGCATCGCGGCTGGGAGATATGGAAAACTGCCTGTGCCGCAATAATGTGCGGGTGGTGGGCATTCCTGAGCGGGCGAAAGATAAAAATCCAGTGGCCTTTATAGAGGCCTGGCTTATGGACACCTTTGGCAAAGACACATTTTCACCCATGTTTGCTGTGGAAAGGGCCAAACTCATCCACCTCCGCAGGGTACCGGCC
>BLSH010449976.1:357260-373369 GCA_018402905.1 Glandirana rugosa | reverse complement strand
AGCAGGGCGCAGTGACGTCATTCCTAGGCGCCGCATCGCATCATGTGTCGGCATCATGGCATCATCACTCGGCGCCTACAGGTCGTGTGATCATTTGGCGCCTTTTCTTTTTCCTATAAAACAGGGAGGCGACAGCAATTATGGCAGCCGCCGTCTCCCTGACTTGTGGGCCGGATCTCTTCACATCCATTAAAAAGGTAAATCTGCTGACCCGTATTGGCGATTGTTGGTATACCGGTGTTACACCGCTATGTCAATGAAGCTAGCGATATATACTCTTTAGGGGAGGTCGTTTTAGACGCAATGTATAGTGTTGAATTCTTTCTCTGATCTATCTATGGTCTATTGCCGTCTCTCTCATGATTCCTCAGTATCTGTGAGAAGAGCTAGGAGCTGGGCACATTTGACTGTGTGCACTCCATATAATACTTATGTAGGGTGTTTTTTCTGATTATCTAAAAATAGTGCCCCCCCCCCCCCTTGTTTTGAGAGTAGTCTGCATTACCATATGGATTGTGTGCTCTTTTGATTCATATACATAATTTTTCTTCCAAATTTTTCTTTTTGTTTTAAAGCCTCCATCACCCCCCAGGTTTCATTGTTTCCTCTGTCTGGGAGTCCCTCCCACTCTGCGGCCTCACCGCCCTTCAGGGGGTCCCTGTGGTTCACCTACTGGTCTCCCGCTTTTGCAGGTGGGAGGTCTCCTCTGTGCCCTGGTCACCCGTGTAAAAAACATTTTCTTCTTTTTCTTTCCCTGCTGAGCGGTGGTCCTGTCGATGTGGCACTGGTCCTACTCTTTGGCATGTGGTGAGTAGCCTTTCCATGACTATGTCCCTCACATCCTAATCCTGTTATGTACGTTGTCAGTCTGTAATATCATGATATTTTTCAGAGTTTGTATTTTGGGCATAATCTTCTGCCCCTGAAGAATGGTAACCATCCCGAAACATGTTGGGCGTATGCTCATGAAGACAATACATCTCTACATCATCAACATTATCAAGTTCATTTATTTTCGACTGTAATACCAATGCCACAATGTTTTTAACTGTATGTATGTCATTTGATGTCCATTCTTTTATATTTTTGTAATAAACTGTCTATACTATAATATATATGTTTTGTTTCATGTACTGCCTTAAGTCCCGCTATTTGTACTGGGGGAGTACCTCTTGCTTCTATTTTTTGAAGGGGGGGGTTAACAAACACTTTAACCATTTCAGCCCCGGAATGATTTCCCGCATTAGGACCAGAGCTCTGCGTTGCTTTAACTGACAATTGCGCGGTCGTGCGACTTTGTACCCAAATGAAATTTGTGTCCTTTTTTCCCCACAAATAGAGCTTTTTTTTGCTGGTAATTGATCACCTCTGCGTCATTTCTGATCACCGCTAAAATCAAAAAAAGAGCGACAATTTTGCAAAAAAAAAAAAACAAAAAACAATCTTTCTTACTTTTTGCTAAACTACAAATCCAAAAAAAAAAGAAAATATATAAAAAAAAATTTTTATTCATCGGTTTTGGCCGATTTATATTCTTCCTCATATTTTTGGGGAAAAAAAAAATTGCAATCGGCGTTTATTGATTGGTTTGCGCAAAAGTTGCCGCGTTTACGGATGATGAGAATTCATTTCTGGGGTTATTTTATTTTTTTACTGGTAATGGTGGCAATCTGCGATTTTTAGCGGTACTGCGATATTGGGGCGGACATGTCGGACCATTTTGCCACTTTTTTGGGACCACTGGCATTTATACAGCGATCAGTGCTATAAAAATGCACTGATTACTGTATAAATGTCATTGGCAGTGAAGGGGTTAACCTGCAGGGGGAGATCTAGGGTTTAATTGTGTTCACTAGGCGTGTTCTAACTGTGAGGGGGCTGGGCTGTCAGGGGCCTAAGAGATCTAAATGATCCCAGTGACAGGGATCAGTAGATCTCTTATGTCCCCACTGTCAGAATGTTTACAGCGGCGGTTCCCCATTCTCTGGCTCTGACAGCTCATCGCGGTGCGCCGGTGGACATCGGGTCCGCCCGAGCTGCAGGCACACTCCTCCAGAGTGCAGCGGGCACAAGCCCTAGTAGCCACTCCGCAAATCGTCGTTTACGCTGATTCACGGTACATGTCCACACTGCCGCAGTAAATATACTATGCACAGCGTGGAAGTGGTTAAACTATTAAAGAGCACAATCAAACTCAAAAAATATATAGGTCTAAATACTGTTTTTTACTTAAAATTTAGCTTTTGTATCTTTTGGATATGTATTATGTAGACATGCAGAGCTATTTTTCTTGTTTGCCATACAACAGATCACTGTAATGCTTTCTGTACTAAAAACATTTTATCCATAGAGCTGCTGCTAAAGTGAAGGAAAAAAAAAAAGCACTTGAGAATATATGGCGAGCAATAACACAAATCTAACACAATAGGGTTGAGTTATTAAAGGTAAATAGGCTGTTCACTATCCAGGGGAATTTTCTGCAAAGCTTAGTGAAAAAGGTAAAGCTTTGCAGACTTCCATCAACCATTTGCAAGCAAGAATGCAGTTGTTTTTCTTGCATCACCACAATTACTAAGCTCTGTGGCAGCCTATCTGCCTTTAGCAGGGCAATCCACTGCATTTATCTAAAGGCACCAAATTACTTTATCCAACCTGATATAGATTCTAGAACATTGGCAACCGCAAATAAATTAATATGACAGCCAAGCCACAAATCATAATTATACTGAATCTCAGCCAGCATACTGGACATAGGAAAACAAACTCTGTACCTTGTAGTAATGGGAGCTATCCTTGGTTCTGAAATGGCTAAATTGTTCAGACAGAAAAACAAATCACTAGCGCAATGCAAAAAGACTGCTTTGTAGCTTTGCATTTACAAATTGTTGGATCCTGTTGTCTAAACCGTCATCCTAAAACATTTTTAATGCAAATCTCCAATGCCCTGATAAAGAGCGGCTGGCCAAAAGAGTTCCAAGATGTGCATGATGTAGAAATGTAACTGGTTAACAAAATTGGACAATGGAGGTGAATGAGATTCCACACAATGCTATTTTACATACTGTACACTCTTTTAAAGGAACACAAGTAAACTCTACATCAGGGGTAGGCAAACTTATAGAGGTGGAGATCTGCCTGAACAACATGGGAGAAGTCAAAGATCACCAGGCACAGTGTTGCCTCCTAACACCTGACTTAACCACTTCCCATCCAGGCCAATTCTGACACTTCGCTCCTACATGTAAAAATCTACTTTTTTTCCCTAGAAAACTACTTAGAACCTCCAAACATTATATATATATATATATATATATATATATATATATATATATATATATATATATTATTTAGCAGAGACCATAAAATGGCAGTCATTACAATTTTTTATGTCACATGGTATTTGCGCAGCGGTTTTTCAAACGCAATTTTTTGGGGAAAAAAAAACACTTTCATGAATTTAACAAAACAAAACACTAAAGTTAGCCCAATTTTTTTTTTTATAATGTGAAAGATGATGTTACGCCAAGTAAATATATACCTAACATGTCACGCTTCAAAATTGCGTCTGCTCATGGAATGGCATGGTGCTTAAAATGCGACACTTTAAACACCTTTACAGGTTACCAGTTTAGAGTTACACAGTAGGTCTGGTGTTAGAATAATTGCTCTCGCTCTGATGTTCACAACAATACCTCACACATGTGATGAGATCACCGTTTACGTATACATACGCGTGAGTAACGCATGCATTCGCATTTGCACGCAAGCATGGTGGGGTGGGGGCACTTTACTTGTATTTTCTTGTTATTTATTTTATACAAAATGTTTGTTTTTTTGTACTAGCTTTATTGCTATCACAAGGGATGTACAACATGGGCCTTAACAGGTCCTCTTTATGGAAAAATTTGGGGTCTATTAGACCCCAAATCTCTCCTCTAGACTCCCATGTAGCCGATCAGACACAGATTGGTCTGATCGGCTGCTCTCCTGGCCGCTGTGGCTAATTAGCCACTCAAATCACTTCTGCCTTGCTCAGAGTCTCCGGCTGAAAAGATTGATACTGGGATGATACCTGTAGGTGCAGGCATCATCCCGGTATAACCACTGCAACCCGAGGACGTCCACGGACGTCCTATGGGCGGGAAACATTTAAACCTCTAATTGCTGTACTACCAAGTCACAATCATAGGTTTAAATCAGGTGGTGAGGAGGCAACATATCGCTTCCTCACCACATGTCAAACACACTCAGATCTTTTCAGAGGACCAGCAATGCCTGCTGCACTTATGAATGAGCCCTTAGTTCCATTCGACAGCACCAGCCTTAGGGCTCGTTCACACATAAAATTGGGGGTACTAAAACCCTGTAGTTGAGTTGCGGTTTTACCAGCCCCAATCCCTACCCCCTTTAGCTGCTGAGGCAGCAGCTAAAGGTGTACACATCAATCTGAATAGTGTAAAGTGCTGCGCTGCAAAAAAATGCAAAAGTGCTTTTGCTAATTATATCTATATGAACAATTCATAAAACAGTTATACAAAAATAACATAATAAATTATACTTCTTATACAGTATCAGCAATTTGGTAGCACAGGAGTATTTACACTCATATTCAAAGGTGTACACACGACAGAGCAGGGATTAAACCCTTTCTTGCTTTTGGTGGGTGCTACTGCCTGCCAATCATGACCCATTCAAATAAATGGGGCCACTTTGCAAGTCCTCCGCAAATGCATTCTTCTGCTTGGTCCAAGGGGTTAAAGCAGGTGGTGGGAAAGCAACACAACACTGCCTGCTTTAACCCCTTATTTGCTGTACTGCACAAGGTTGCAGGGCATTTGCAGAGTGGCCTCATTCACTTGAATGGGTCATGCTTGGAAATGTTTTTTTTTTGTAAAATTGTCACTCTTTTTTTGTTTATAGAGGTGATCAGGAATGACATAGAAGTGATCAAATATTACCAAAAGAAAGTTCTATTTGTGGGAAAAAAGGACGCAAATTTAGTTTGGGCACAAAGTTGCATGACCGTGCAGTTGTCAGATAAGCGACGCAGTGCCGAATCGCAAAAAGTGCAATAGGCCTTATTTGGGGAAATCCTTCCGGGGCTGAAGTGGTTAACTAATGAACCCTTACTGTTCTGAGCCCCCTATAAGGCTGCCTTAACAGTAATGTGCTGTGGTTTACCCACACCGTGGGTGCAGAGCTGTGCATCTGTGACTTTCCTAGGTTAGCTGCTCTTTGCCATAGACTTCTATTTTATCCTGCAGGTGTGGTACACTTTCTAAAAGCATTGAGGAGGTTTAGTGGGCTTTCAGAAAGAGCACTAAACCCACAGGATATAATAAAGGTCTATGGTTAAGCATAGGAAAGTTGAAGGTACACTGCACTGCACCTGCGGTATGAGTAAACCGCAGTGCATTAGTGTGAAAAAAGCCCTATACTATTATGCCCAGTGTATTGATTTACACTGACCTGAAGATCTCTTCTTTCTTGCTGCTGGCACCACTCTGGAAACTGCTAGCCCAGATGAGAGGTGGAGTGCAGTTGGCATCACTCTGCATGGGACAGGAGCCAGCACTATAGAGCCGTCATCAGCTTATGCGGCTCTTGCTCTCTATTACAGCTCCAGCTTCACGAGTAGCCACTCTGCATTTTACTCTGATGCTCTGGGAATGGCGGGTCAGCAAGCCCAGACCGCGATCCACCAGTCACCTGATCTACTGGTAGATCATCCCCGCCCTACATTAAATCTGAAGTAAAACACAACCAGAAAAAGAAACTTTGAATTGCCTTAGAAGTCTGTCTAGTCATTTTCGTTTGCATGTTACAACTAATGCAGGGTCCCAACCACTGTTCTGACTTGATGATGACTGCTACAGTGCCCTTCCTCTGTAGCAGCCACCTTTTGCCCCCTACAAGGTGGATGACAGTAAGGAAAATCAAACAAGGCAAAGTTTATTGCCACAAAGCAGATAGAGTTGCAGGGACCAATGGGCCTGTGTTGCATGTGAGGACTTTGAGGGCCAGCCCACATTCAGGGGCAGGAAAGGATCAGAGAAGAGTGCAAGCTCTTGAGGAAACAAGGAATAAGGTAAGTATTCCTTTGTTTTACAACACCCCAGGCAGACTCCTACTATAAAAGATATTTTTGTAACATTGTGGATTGATTATTCACCTGTCTAAAGGGAAAATGTATCAACGTTTCTGCATTTTTTGATAGAAATAACTTATACCCCAAACTATTATATATTTTCTGACAGCAGAGGCTCAGGAGAATAAAGTATTGACAGTTGCCTTTTTGTCACGCAATTATTGTACAGATATTTACTAAATGCATATTTTTAGGAAAACTCTACATTTTATAGAGTAAACAAACACACTAATATACTTAATTGTTTGATAAAAAATAAAAAATGTGGCACTAAATATGACAAGCTTTAAAACTATGTGCACTAATGAAACTGCGAAATACCCCAAATTCTTCATAGGCATTTATGGGTTAAAGTAAATAATGAATGATAGCCCTAGGGCTATTGCTTTCACTTTGACAGTGATACCCCACGTGTGGTGCAATTTATGTTTACATACAAATGCACGCTCTATGCTGCACGATTAGTGTGTACAGGGGTGGAGGGGCTTTTAAACTTTTTAAAAAAGGGATTTTATTAAAACTTACCGTAAAATCCTTTTCTCCGAGTTCACTGACAGACGCAGCTCTCCATTACGTGTGGGTTTATGCTGGTCTCACTAGGAGTTAACTAGGCAGGGAAAAGAAACAGCTGGCCCCTCCCATGGGGGCCATCCTCTCTTCCCACATAAACCCCCTCATAGCATTAGCTCTTCAGTTTGTACACAAGCCGTACAAGAACAGAGCACAGAGGGGTGGGTGCAGCGTCTGTCAGTGAACTCGGAGAAAAGTTTTAATAAAATCCCTTTTTCTCCTATCGTTCACTGACAGACACAGTTCTCCATTACGTGTGGGGATGTCCCCGAGCTGTGTCAAAAAGAGGGGTGGGTAAACGGTAACAGTACCCAACTGAACCTCTAAGGAGGCGCCAGACGCGCCTACACTGCCGCCTGCAAAATTTTGCAGCCAAAAGCAGCATCCGAAGATGCAAGCACAGCAACCTATAAAACTTAGTGAAAGTGTGAACCGAGGCCCAAGTGGCCGCCTTGCACACCTGCGACACCGAGACCTGGTGCCTGAGAACCCAGGAAGTGCTAACAGGTAGAATGAGCCGTGACCGGAAAAGGGGGAACCTTGCCCCAACAGAATAGGCATGGGCCACGGACTGTCTGATCCAACGAGAAATCGTAGCCAACGAGGCCACCGACCCTGTGCGCGGGCCCTCTGACAGCCAAACAAGGCATCCGCTTTTTGAAAAGAAGCTGTGGCAGCCAAGTACACTCGTAAGGCCCTCACTATGTCCAAAGTATGCAACTCAATCTCTTTTGAGTGTGACAGACAGGCACAATGAAGGAAGGACAATATCTTCATCAATGTGAAAGGAAGAAACCACATTCGGAAGGAATGAAGGAGAGGGTCGCAAGACCGCCTTGTCCCTATGTAGGTCCAGGTAGGGAGACTTGCACGATAGTGCTGCTAATACAGACACCATCTGGCGGAAGTGATGGCAACTAAAAAGGCCACCTTCTGCGACAGCAATTGTAAGGAAATCTCCTTGATATTCCCATATGGCGGTTTCTGAAGTACAGAAAGCACCAAATTCAGATGCCACGGAGCCATCGGAGCCTTCACCCGAGGCGCCACATGCCGCACACCTTGTGCAAAGGTCCGAATCAACGAGTGCGAAGCCAAGGTCTCTGAAAAAGAATCGCCAGAGACGATATCTGGCCCTTGAGTGTGCTCAAATCCAGGTTTTTGTTCAGGCCTTGCTGCAAAAAAGTCAGGACCCTGGACATGACATCAGAGCGAGGGTTATGACCCTCTGCCTCGCACCAAGCTATATAAGCCTTCCAGGTGTGGTGGTAAATCTTGCGGGAAGTACACTTGCAAGCCTACCACAACGTAGGGATCACTGAGTCAGCGACTCCCCTGTCTCTTAGCACCTGGGACTCAATAGCCAAGCCGTCAAAACCAGCCAGGGTAAAGCAGGGTGCAAGATGGGCCCCTGAGACAGAAGGTCGTCTCTCAGCGGGAGCCACCAAGGGGTGTCTGCCACCATGTGCACCACGGCGGTGTACCAAGTGCGCCAAGGCCAATCTGGAGCCACCAGGATTATTGGTATCCCCTCCGTCACTATCCTGCGTATCAATCCCGGAAGCAGTTTGATCAGAGGGAAAGCGTACAGAAGGCGGTAATGGCCCCAGGGGGCCACCAGAGGGTCCGTGGCCACTGCCAACGGATCCTTCGTTCTGGACACAAAGGTCTCCACCTTGTGATTGAATCGAGACGCCATGAGATCCACATCTGGAGTCCCCCATCTGCGCAAATCTGATTGAACACCTCTGGGTGGAGAGACCACTCTCCCTGGTCCAGCATCTGGTGACTGAGAAAGTCCGCCTGCCAGTTCTCCACACCGGGAATGTAAATGGCAGAGATTGCCGGAACGTGACGTTCTGCCCAACGTAGTATCAGAGCTGCCTCCGCCGCAGCTGCTGGACTCCTTGTGCCCACCTGATGGTTCACATACGCCACTGCTGTGGCATTGTCCGATTGATTTAGACTTGGACGACCCTGCAATCTCACCCAGTGAAAAAAAGGCACAATCTGCGTGCTCTCAGCTCCAGGACAATGATGGGGAGGCGAGCCTCCTGTGCCGACCAACGGCCCTGAGCAGACAGCTGCCCCAGGATCCCTCCCCAGCCTGAAAGACTGGCATCCATGGTGATGATCACCCACTGAAGGGGCAGGACCGACTTCCCCTGAGTCAGGGTCGAGTCCCGAAGCCACCAAGCCAGAGACGCCCTGGTCTGGGAGCTCAGACGGATACGAAAGTCCAAGGACCGAGGGGACCTGTCCCACCGAGCCAGAATTGCTCGCTGAAGGAGACGAGCATGACTCGAACGACGAGACCATGAGCCCTAGCACCCGCATACAGAACCTGCCGACTGCAGAGACAGCAACTTGGCTGGAGGGAGGAACACCTTCGCCTGTTCTGTGTCCAGAATTAGACCCAGATACTCCAGGCGACGGGATGGAGAGACCGACGACTTCCGCAGGTTGAGTAACCAGCCGAAGTCCTGCAGCAATGTCATTGTGAGTCTCACATTCTCCTCCCGATCCGAGACGGACTCCGCTCGCAGGAGCAGGTCGTTTAGGTAGGCTACCACCACAATGCCTCTCTGTCGGAGCAACACCAATACCGGGGCTAGCAGTTTTGTGAAAACTCGAGGTGCTGAGGCCAGGCCGAAGGGGAGTGGCACAAATTGAAAATGGAGGTCTCCCACTGCAAAGCGCAGGAAGCGCTAATGCCGTGGATGAATGGGTACATGGAGGTACGCATCCCTGATGTCCAGGGACTCCAAAAATTCTCCCTGATGAAGGGCGGCCACGACCGAGCGGATAGATTCCAACCGGAATTTCCACGCCCTGACATACCGGTTCAGAGCCTTCAGGTCCAGTACTGGCCGAACCTCTCTACCTCTCTTCTGGAGGCACTGGCACGATCACCCCTTGGACAGAAAGTGCTTGGACAGCCCCAAAAAGAGCCTCCCGGCGGTCCTGTGGGAGCCCTAAGTTTGATGGGAAGAACCTGTCTGGGGGTAGAGTGTTGAACTCTATCCTGTGCCCGGTGGACACCACTTTCCGGACCCAACGATCGGGAATGTGGGCCAGCCACCGGCCTGCGAATCCCAGAAGACGCCCCCCCCCGAATCCTGGGTGGGGGCAACCCATCAGGCTGAGGAGGACTTGTCCTCCGCTTTTTTGTTTTCGCGCTGCCACTGCCGGTACCCGGCCCCTGCAGCGACCTTACCGTGTCTACGGCGAAACTCATGCCTCCAAGCTCTGGGAAGAAGGGCACTTACCTCCTATGAAATCCTTCATGATCTCACCCAGCCGTGGACCGAATAGACGTCCACCATGAAAGGGAAGGTCTGTGGAAGCATGGTCACCGGACCAAAAACGCAACCAGAGTACTCGTCTAAAGATACAAGACTGCTACCCTGGATCACATAGGCAGTAAATCAACGGCCGCATCACCAAGGTACTTGCGACCTCGAAGAAAATACAGCCCTATGCAGCGTATCCAGCAGGCGGCCGCAGTCCAGAATATTCTGGAGCTCCGCCATACGCTCAGACAGATATCGCGCCGCCATGGTGGACGTCAGGGCTGGCCGCAGAGTAGAGCCTGCTACCAGCAAGAGCGACTTTAACAGCGCTCTGTCTTTTGTCAGCGGGGCCCTTAAAGGCAGGAACCACTTCCAGAGGAATGGTGGTCATCTTATTAAGGCGTGCTATCGGCGGGACACCAAGGCGACTCCCATTTTTTTTTTAAAAAAAGCTTTCCTCAAGGGATAGCGAGCAGCGAATCATTTGGACCTATGTCCCTTGGAGTGTGGGAGGAAACCGGAGCACCGGGAGGAAACCCACGCATGCACAGGGAGGACATGCAAACCTCAGGCAGGTCATGGTTAGGATCTGAGTCAGCAAGCATTATGCTGCCAGGCGCAAGTGCTACCCACTACACCACTGTGCTGCGCTAAAAGAATGCTGCGGACGCTGCCATTTACAATAAACAAGGTGATCAGGAAATTGATCATGTGGGTAAGCCTTGGGTGCCCTAGGGGGCCTGGAGGACCACACACACACATGCGCAGAAATCAGCGATTCGCCATCCTGGCTCAGTCGCATCGTAGTGCGATACCAATCATAATGGCGCAGCTGCTGTCCCCTGATCCTCTTCTCCGTCCGAGGGACCTTCCGGATCAAAATCCCCCCCTTCTCGGGGGGCCTGTTGGTGACATCCGCCCTGGGGAGAATTCACTAAAGACCGCCACAGCTGGTTCAGAAAAGCCCCTTGCGCAGATTGCGCCGCTGCTGATTGCTCCTAGCATGTTCAGCTCCCTTAGTAACACATAGATGCATACTAAAAATTAAAGGCACCCCCACACAGCCGCACACCACCGCCCCACAGTGCACCAGGGAACCCAGGAGGACTGCACCCGCCGCCACCAGCACCCACAGAAGAGCCCAGCTATACTTGCTGTTTGCTGCCATAACCCTGAGGATCGTCAGAGAGCCGCGCCGTCAGGAGCACACACCGTTCCAAAGTGAAAGTAAAAACGTTTTTGCATAAGCAGGGATTCCAATATGGCCACTTGAACACTAGAGGCCGAAAAACACCTGCAGGGAACGTGCAGTACCGCAAATGGCTGCTCTGAGCGCTAGAGGGAAAGCCCCATAGGCCCAATATATCTGCGGCTACGGCAAAATGGCAAAAAACGACCGAACGGCGCTAGGCGATCGGGTGCGGGGGGGAAGGGGGGTGTGAAGGGGGTGAACAGGAGATCCACCGCTACCCAGCAAAAAATCTTTTTTTTGTTTTTTTTTGTTTTTGGGTCGTCGGTCCCCCCTTTCCGCCCCTAAAACGGGGGAAGGAAGGAACTCTCACTCACCACTCCGGACGACGCCATGGGTAGCCACCCAGTTGCAGACCTTCCGCCCCTGCTTGGGTGGTATGCTGCAGGCCAGAAAGTCGCCCTTCCCGAATCGCATCCGGGGCTGGGCGTAAGGGGGGATCACCCCAGGCCGCCCGCACGGAGCGGGCACGATGCGGCGGGTCCCCATACGGCAGGACTGGCTCGCATCGGTCGGCCAGGCCGGGGAAAGTACAGAGCCCAAGGACTCTCTATGCCCCGACCGGCTTCTTGATAGCAGATCAATTGCTTGATAGAAGACAAAAGTAAAAGAAAATTAAATAAAAAACGGTCACAAACAGGACCGCAATTCCCCTGAAGGGAAGCCAGGTCAACTCATTGCAAACTAGGCATTGAAACTGAAGAGCTATGCTATGAGGGGGTTTATGTGGGAAGAGAGGGCGGCCCCCATGGAAGGGGCCAGCTGTTTCTTTTCCCTGCCTAGTTAACTCCTAGTGAGACAAGCATAAACCCACACGTAATGGAGAGCTGTGTCTGTCAGTGAATGATAGGAGAAATTATTATTTATAATTCATTTTTTAACACTTTTTCATCTTTAACTTTATTGCTATCACCAGTCCACTATGTGAAAGCATGGGCAGTTGACAGGTCATCTTTATGGAGACATCAGGAGTCTGTTGAAGCCCCAGGGTCTCCCCTACCCTCCACTGCAGCTAATTAAGATCAGATCATGCTTGATTCATTGCATCCTCAGCTAAAGTAGCTGGGGAATGACAACTGTAAACCCAGAAGTGACAGTAATATGTGGATCTCCTGGATTTATTCGTTGCAGGAGGTTACAGGGGACGGATGCTCCCAGTCACCTCTTGCTCTCAATGTTTCCACAGTTTACCATGGTTTCTGGTTCCCCAGAGGCATCACTGATGGTAGTGGTGGGGTCACACATTCAGAGCCCCATAAAAGTTGCTTTGAAGCCTTCCAGATCACTTTTACCAGAAAGCCCTTCACCAGCTCTAAACATTGATACAGCTGCCATGTGCTTGTTTTTACCCCTCCAATACTAGGACATTTACGCTTATAAACATACATTAATTGTTAAGGGGTGAAGTAAGGGTTCTTGTCGCCAATCTAATTATCCTGTTGAAATCTTCCATTTCTTCCAGTGAAAACCATTCCCCTGATTTTTGAGAGATTTCCTTATATATCCTGTTGTGTTGATGGAGAAGGAAATGAAGGGAAATTTCGCCAACAAGAACAGGTAGAAATAAAAACCTTGATTATTGGCAAAATAAGCTCTTCAAGGTAGCTTTTTCCTTCTTTATATATACTTTTGTACTTTGTACCATTCTTTCAACAACCCCCTCACCCCAAGAAAAAAAACAGAACAAACAAATAGAGAACAGCCTACCCGTCTCAAGTAATCTCATCTGGTGCGAAACAGTGTTAATTACAGCAAAGTGCAATTTTAATTACGATTTAATCACTTGAGTCCCCAATTTGTCAATTTGGTGATGTCTCAGCACCACACATTTAACCTTTTAGCATTTGTAGTCTACCCTTGCACACTATACATCCTTTATCGGGACAGATAGGAATTTAATTCAGTAGCAAATTTGGATTCATATATTTTATTCCTTGGTTATTCTTGGGAATAAAATTTCTGCGTTCGGGGACACATACCTGCACTCGCACGGCTGTAAAATTGGGAGCAGGGACAGTGTCTGCGCAGATGCTGCATTCCAACTGAAATAAACAGGATTGCCTGCACCAGGGTGCATGGAACACCTGTGCATCCCCACGTGGGCATACACAACCTAAAAGCTGCCAGGACCCAAGAGAGTCAGGAGTACTGTTTCAAAATAGTGTCAGGACAAAAATCCAAAGCGCTTGTTTTTTAAAAAAAATAAGGATATTTAAAAAATATTCTGTTCACTTTGATAGTGTGTGTGTGTGTGTGTGTGTGGGGGGGGGGGGTTTAGGGGGTGTACAGTAAACATAACTGCACTTTAGCAGAAGCCTTCATTATACACTGAATCTGCTACACCCACTATCTAATTATGTATAGCTGCTTTAAACTCTTAGAAGAATTTCTTACATGGCAGTTTAAGTAATGTAAGCAGTGCCGCATTCGCTAATATGTGATAAGTGCAGACCAGAAAGGTCATGAAGGGATTTATACTAAAACTATTAAAAGTGTTTCTGTTTCTTGAACAGAATTATTGGATACAGTTTTAATTAAATATACTGTACATGTTTATTTGTTGAAATATAATACTGTAAATTAAAGTAGTTTATCATACAACGTAGTTATTGTTTTTAAACACAAGTCACAATTAGGCTTATTTGAGAATCAAAATAGTCAGTCTTTAAAGCGGTATTAAACCCAAAATCAAAAATGTAATATATTGCAGTTTACCAATCATTACTGTAGACGTATGTGGTGGCTGCATCCGTTTTCTTTTTTTTTTTTTGGCTTTTTCCCCTCAGTTTCCACCCGGTGATCTGCTCAGTAAAACACACCTCTTGTATTAGTGAAACACAACTCTGGAGGAACGAGCACAGAAGGCACAGCAAACAGCAACATTGGTCAGTTGGGGGGAGGGGTGGGTGGAGATGTTAAATGTATTAGCAGATTTAGAATCACTAGCAACTTGAAGCCAAACTCCAGCTTACATTTTATAAGCAGTTACAGCAAACTGCTTTTTTTTATATTGGGATAACATTTTTGCATGAATAAATAAGACCTAATCATATTAATTATCCCTACTGGTGTTAAGTGGTTTGTCTCATCCATGTAAACTGATACATTCTGCAGGAGAATTTGTGCTGTGAAAAACAACAGATTTGCTGGCTCTATCACCAGGTGAAAAAAGAAGAAAAGAAACTGCGCAACCAATCCCTAAATGTAATTGATAAAGCGCAAATGCTTGAAAAATCATGTATATACAACCAATAAAATATGAATTATAGAGTGATAAAAACAATCTTGTAAAGTGTTTTCCATATAGAAAAGTGCTATTTAATCAGATGTGAAAAAAATAATAATCAAAAACTGATGTAAACAAAGATAAAAAAGTCCAAAAATAATCTCCAAAAGTGCAATTGATAGGAGAAGCTTCCTCCACCAGGTGAAAAGTTTTCGCTGAAAACATGACCTGTTGGTGGGCCTTGAGGACAGGGTTGGGGAACACTGTGTTAGACATTGAACAAACCCAAACTTAGCACTGAATCCCATTGATGTCTATGGTGATTGTCCATCTGAGTGAAGTCGGAGTTACAGTTCTAAAAGCTCGCAGAGGCTATCTGCTGGAGAATTTTGTTTGCCTAGAGATAGGTAAACAATGGCGTTCTGGTAAGAGTATCCAACTTATACAGAGATTGGTGATACCAGATTTATCAACCCTTTTCACCTGGTGGAGGAAGCTTCTCCTATCAATTGCACTTTTGGAGATTATTTTTGGACTTTTTTTATCTTTGTTTACATCAGTTTTTGATTATTATTTTTTTCACATCTGATTAAATAGAACTTTTCTATATGGAAAACACTTTACAAGATTGTTTTTATCACTCTATAATTTATATTTTATTGGTTGTATATACATGATTTTTCAAGCATTTGCACTTTATCAATTACATTTAGGGATTGGCTGCGCAGTTTCTTTTCTTTTCTACAACTTTTCTAGGTGGTATCCTATTTAATTGCAGCAACTAATGTTTTGTAGATTTACTTTGAAATATACAATAGCGCGGTATCTCCCCAACAATGAAAAAAGAAGAAAAGCCTAAAAAAGGAAACTAATACAGCCATCACATCTAAGAATTGCTAAGTTGCAATACAATAAGTGTTTGTTTTTGAGTTTAAAACTGCTTTACGTATTATAACTGGGCTGGTGTAATAATGAAATATTAACATTTGCCCCTTTATTTAGTTTTTCTTACTTTTCCTGAGAATGGCTCTTTAGCTGGAGACTCATGGATCAGAGGTCACTTGAATTTCTAGAGCTGATGCCCTATCAAATGCCTTACCTTATTTACTGTACCTGAGCGTCTCAATGTGTATAAAACGATAAAGTAATATAATATATTTGTTTTCATTCATACAAAACATATGTGTCCTTTGCCATTGCTATATTAACCACTTGACAACTGGGCACTTAAACCCCCTTAACAACCAGACCAATTTTCAGCTTTCAGTGCTCTCACACTTTGAATGACAATTACTCAGTCATGCAACACTGCACCCATATGAAATTTGCGTCCTTTTTTTCACACAAATAGAGCTTTCTTTTGGTGGTATTTAATCATCTCTGGGTTTTTTATTTTTTGCGCTATAATTAAAAAAAGACCGAAAATTTTGTAAAAAAATGAATTTTTCTTCGTTTCTGTTATAAAATTTTGCAAATTAGTAATTTTTCTTCATAAATTTTAGCCAAAATTTATACTGCTACCTATCTTTGGTAAAAAAAAAAAAAAAATTAGTGTATATTATTTGGTCTTTGTGAAAGTTATAGAGTCTGCAAGCTATGGTGCCAATCACTGAGTATACCCAC
>BLSH010449976.1:319754-355514 GCA_018402905.1 Glandirana rugosa | reverse complement strand
TGAGTGAGGATGGGTGGGGGTGGATGGCTGGGTGGGTGGTGGGTGGCTGGGGGGTGGTGGGTGGCTGATGGTGGCTGGGGGGTGGTGGGTGGGTGCTAAACAGATGGTGGGGGGGAGTATTTTGTGACCTGGCAGCGCTGTGGGCATTGCACATCGCCCACAGCGCTGCAGCGTGTCCTCTCTCCCCCCTCTCTCCTCTCACACTGCACCGATCGGTGCGGAGAGGAGAGAGAAGCCGGCGGAAACGCCGGCTTGTTTACATGTGATCGCGCCGTCATTTGACGGCGCGATCACGTGATGAAAGGCCGCGCACAGCGGCCATTCATCACGATCCGTGATCAGTCGGGTCCCCCGGACCCGACGGTCACGGATGTTCCCGTGTGCACGCCCCAGGGGGCGCGCGGGAACCGCGATTCTGGGAGGACGTCAATAGACGTCCTCCCAGAATTAAGCAACCGCTCTGTAGACGTCATTTGTCTATAGAGCGGTTGTTAAGCGGTTAAGCCATATGACTGTCATTTTCATATTGGCTCTCATTGCTGAAAAAATTAGTTACGGCAAAAAAACATGTTACATAATCAGGGATAGAGCCTGATGTAAGCTACGTTGTGCGACGTTGTACCCAAACAAAATTTTTATCATTTTTTCCCACAAATAGAGCTTTCTTTTGGTGGTATCTGATCACCTCTGCGGTTTTTATTTTTTGCGCTATAAACAAAGAGCGACGATTTTGAAAAAAGAACAATATTTTTTACTTTTTTTGCTATAATAAATATCCAAAAATATAAAAAAGAAAATTATTCATCAGTTTTGGCCAATATATATTCTTCTACATATTTTTGGTAATAAAAAAATCGCAATCGGCGTATTTTGATTGGTTTGCACAAAAGCAATCGCATCTACAAACTATGGGAATTGATTTATGGCATTTTTACTATTTTTTTTCTAGTAATGGCGGCGATCTGCGATTTTTATCGGGACTGCGATATTGCAGCGGACATGTCGGATTTTTGACACATTTTTGGGACCAATGACATTTATACAGCGATCAGAAATGTAAATGTCCACTGATTACTGTACAAGTCATTGGCAGTGAAGGGGTTAACCTGAAGGGGGCAGTGAAGGGGTTAACAGTGTTCCCTGGGCATGTTCTAACTGTGTGGGGGGGGGGGCTGGTCGGCACATAACAGATCAAACTGATCCCAGTGACAAGGATCAGTAGATCTGGTATGTCCCATTCACAGAACGGAGAACCGCCGTGTTTACATCGGCGGCTCCCCGTTCTGCAGCTGCTAAAAGTGATTGGCGGGTCTCGGGCGGACATCGAGTCCGCCCGACCCGCGGGCATGCCCACGCAGCGTGCGGCGGCCGCGAGAGCGCGCCGCCACAGGCTGAGAGTGCGCGCGGGGAGCGTGCACAAGGCAGGACGTCCATAGACGTCTGCGAGGCATTTCAGAGCCGCGCTGTAGCCGTCTTTCGGCTGGTCGGGACATAACAGATCTAACTGATCCCAGTGACAGAAATCAGTAGATCTGGTATGTGCCATTCACAGAACGAAGAACCGCCATGTTTACATCGACGTCCGCTGGGCATTTCAACACCACGCTGTAGCCGTTTTTCGGCTATAGTGCGGCCCTGAACTGGTTAATAAGGGTAAAAAAGTGAAATCTATCAAAAGGAAGTAAAAATAAAATAATCTTTATGGATTCTTGCACAAGCTCGGTTGTGACTGGTGCTCTTTAATAAATGTGCATATGCAACTACATGGATGTGTTTTAAGCCTCGTACACACGGGACGACGATCGTATACAACAGGTCGTATGAACGACCGTTGTATTCGAAATCGATCGTTTGTATGCACGATTAGAACAGCCGACATACGACGGTCGTACAAAGGGAGTTTTTATGAGCAGACTAGAAAACTTGGTTGTACCAACAAGCGGTCGTACGACCGTTGTATCATGTGTACAGAGCAGTTGGTACAACAAGTTGTATTGTGCAAAACACGCATGCTCCGAAGTCAGGAACGGCCAGATGCTAATTACATGCACCTGAACGTTCTTTCTGTGGTCGTACGATCGTGTAGTGCAGTCAGTATGCAAGTTACATCCAACATACGATTTGAGACGATCGCAAGTACGATCGTCGTCCCGTGTGTACGAGGCTTTAGAGACACAGGTTGCATAACATTTCAATACAAAAACATTCAGCGCTGATCAATAACCAATCAATTTACAGAGTATAGGCTGCAAAACACTTATAAGGTAATCTGTAAAGCCTATGAACCGCCATATGCAATATATAGTGCAGCGCCAGATAAAATAAATAGATAAATAGAAAGTCCATAGACAGGACTCTTGTGGGTTGTAATGGTATTATTTTCCCACATGATGGCAGTAGGCTGTCTATTAGCCCATCGCGTTATGTGATGCGCTATTATATATAAAGTTTAACCTTGTGGACTGCAATGCTTTGATTTTCTCACATGATGGCAGCAGGCTGTCTATTAGCCCATCGCTTTATGCGAAGTGCTTTTATATATAAAGTTTTAGTAAAAGATAATATACATAATCTTAGCTTCTTAAAGATAGTATTTACCCATAGTGAATTGATATTGAATATTGATTTGCATATCTATTAATTTTGGTTTACTGTTCTGAGCTAGATCCTGGCTTTGGCCGTTCTGGGGATTGGCGACAGTTCTCTGTTACTAGGGGCGTGTTCAGCCTATCTCCGGTTGCCATGCACCTGTGTATATAGAGGTTGACCCACTATGAGGCTCTGATTCTGCTAATGAAGTGAATTGAAAACGGAGAGCATTAGATCTGCCCCTTTTTTTCCATATGGACGGCTGATGTTGGTGGGCTTCTTACCGGAGCTGTAGGGATTGGTAGGGTTCCAGATTATATTAATAGGCTATGTGACCTTTTGGAGGTCGAATCTATGAGGTGAGAGGCCAGTACTATCGGTGGTGGTTCTGTTTGCAACACCTTTGGCACAGTGTGAAGATACTATACACTCTCACTACTCCGGTTGCTCTTCCTGTCTATGGACTTTTTATTTAACTATTTAGAGGTTGCATAACATAACTGTTTTGTTGATAAGAAAAAAATACAGCTTCAATTAATTTTTAAATGATTAATTACATACAATATATAGATATTTGTGTATGATAGCCGAGATGTATGACTAAAATCGAAAGACTTTTACAGTGTGGAAAATAATTATTTAATCTCCTGCAGGTTTTGTAAGTTTGCCCAATTACAATAAAATGAAGGTTCTATCATTTTTATCATGTGTGTATTCTAAATGATAGAGACAGAATATCAACCAAAAATCCAGAAAAAACCCATGATACAAAAGTTATAAATTGAGTTGCAGTTCAGTGAGTAAAATAAGTATTTGATCCCCAAGCAAAACATGACTTAGTACTTAGAGGCCCTTGACACAGAGGTAAGACGTTTCTTGTAGTTGGTGACCAGGTTTGCACACATCTCATGACGGATTTTGGTCCACTCGTCTTTACAGATCTTCTCTCAATCCTTAAAGTGATTGTAAAGGCAGAAGGCTTTTTATCTTGATGCATTCTATGCACTAAGATAAAAAAAAAACTTCTGTGCGCAGCAGCCCCTCTCAGCCCCCCTAATACTTACCTGAGCCCCAACTAGATCCAGTGATGTTGTAGGTGTGTCTCGTCTGCCCGGACTCCCCTCCTCATTGGCTGAGACAGCAGCACGGAGACATTGGCTCCCGCTGCTGTCAATCAAAGTCAGTCAGCCAATGAGGAGAGAAAGTGGGTGGGCCAGGCCGTGACTCCATGTCTGAATGGACATAGGGAGCTGTGGCTAAGCTCGGGTGCCCCCATTGCAAGCTGCTTGCTGTGGGGGCACCCAAACGGAGGGAGGGGCCAGGAGAGCGGAAGAGGGACCTGAGAAGAGGAAATCCACTGCACAGAGCGGGTAAGTATGACATGTTTGTTATTTTTAACTAAAAAAAAACAAAACTTTACAATTACTTGAAGGTTTCTTGGCTGTTGCTTGGCAACTCAAAGTTTCAGCTCCCTCCATAAATTTTCTATAGGATTAGGGTCTGGAGACTGTCTAGGCCATTCCATGGCCTTAATGTGCTTCTTCTTAAGCCACTTCTTTGTTGCCTTGGCGGTATGTTTTGGGTCATTGTCATGCTGGAATGCCCATCCACGACCCATCTTCAGTGTTCTGGCTGAGGAAAGAAGGTTCTCATCCAAGATTTTACAATGGTCCCGTCCATTGGCCCCTCAATGCAGCAAAGTCGGCCTGTACCTTTAGCAAAGAAACAGCCCTAAAGCATAATGTTTCCACCTCCGTGCTTGACTGTAGGGATAATGTTCTTTGGGTCATAGTCAGCATTTTTCTTCCTCCAAACACGGCAAATCGAGTTAATGCCAAAGAGCTCAATTTTGGTCTCACCTGACCACAGCACTTTCTCTTAATCCTTCTCTGAACCATTTAGATGGTCACTGGTATACTTCAGACAGACCTGTACATGTGCATTCTTGAGGGGGACCTTGCAAACGCTGCAGGCTTTTAATCTATGGCGGCGTATTGTGTTACCAATGGTTTGTTTGGTGACTGCGGTCCCAACTGCCTTAAAATCATTCACAAGCTCCTCCAGTGTAGTTCTGGGCTGATCCCTCACTTTTCTCATGATCATCCTTACCCCATGAGGCGGAATCTTGCATGGAGCTCCAGACCAAGGGAGATTGATGGTTATTTTGTATGTCTTCCATTTGAGAATAATCGCTCCAACAGTTGCCTCCTTCTCACCAAGCTTCTTGCCGATGGTCTTGTAGCCCATTCCAGCCTTGTGCAGGTCTACAATCTTGTCCCTGATGTCCTTTGAAAGCTCTTTGGTCTTCCCCATTATGGTGAGGTTTGAATGGAAGAAAGAGATTCTGTGGATAGGTGTCTTTTATACACATAATGAGTTGTTGTTAAGAGCACCTTCTTAAATTGACAGGACTAATCTGTGTACCACATAAGCACATACTGTAGCCAATCTGTGGGAGCCAGAATTCTTGTTGGTTGGTAGGGGATCAAATACTTATTTTATTCACTGAACTGCAACTCATTTATAGCATTTGTATCATGAGATTTTTGGTTGATATTCTGTCTCTACCACTTAAAATACACCTACGATAAAAATTATAGACCCTTCATTTCTTTGTAAATGGGCAAACTTACAAAATCTGCAGGAGATCAAATAATTATTTTTGCCACTGTATTAAAATTATTGTACGAACCAAGTAAAGGCTTCACGCACACTGGTGCGTTGTAAATGCTGTTTCTCTGAGAGAATTAACAACTTACCTAAGCTGCCTTTTTTCACACCAGTTTAGGTGAGTTTAGCAGTATTTGGTGTTTGGGAGTTTATTTATTTGACCAGAATTTTAATTTATTCTGGCCATTGAAATGAATAAATACTGAAGCGCTAAACGCGCCTAGCATTTTGGTGCATTCAGGTATGTTTACGGACGCTGGGCAATTTAAATGCCAGTAAACTCTTGTCTTGAATGCGATTATTGTGTTTTCAGAGAAATGCCAGTAAACTCATCTCCCTGAAAACTCCTCTAAATTACTATAAGGCTGGTCCACTAAAGGCAAATATACTGCACACTGCAAGTGCCTTGCAAGTGCACTTGGAAGTGCAGTTGCTCTAGATCTGAGGGAAAGATCTGAAATGAGGGCAAGCTCTGCTGATTTCTATCATACAATCATGTGCAAAAATGCTGTTTGTTATTTTCCTTGCATGTCCCCCTAAGATCTACAGCAACTGCACTTCCAAGTGCACAGTATATTTGCCTTTGGTAAATCAACCTCCCTGTGTACATGGACACAAAGGATAACATAGAGGAGAGTCCAGGGGCTTCAGAAAAAAATGCTCAACTTCTCCTAAACATCATTTTAGCAGGTGCAGTGTACATGAGGCCAAACAGTATTTATTAGACAAATGTATGTTGTAGGAAAAGTGAAGTATAGCATCCTTCTGTTCAAGGTCCAAATGCCTTCCACCTTTCTAGTGTGATGGATAATCAGCTTTACCTAAGGAAAGTGTTTTGTATAAAAGTAAGGTATGCTAATGACATCTAACTATATTCTGCCAAATTGTGGGGGAACCACTGCTATTATCAGCCAGTTATCTTAAGGCCCCCTTCACACTGGTGAGCAGTTTTTCACAAGCTCAACAAAAAGGCAAATTTTTGGTCAATGGGAACACATCAAAAGCGCATCAGTGTGAAAAAGCCCTAAAACCCTGTCCTGCTCTTTAACCTTAAAGCAGAAGTCAGATGAATCATAGCCCAGAAATCTGGGTATAATGATGGCCAGTGTATTTTAATCCGCATCCTCTGAGCCCAGGCTGATATGAACAAATACTCTGGGGGTACGTCATTATGCTAGCCTGGGTTCAGAGTACTAAAGCAGTAAACACTGTTTACACATCATTATGTGAGCATCACTGACTCGCCAGAGTAAGGATAGCCCAGAGGTGAATAGGAAGGACCTGTGACATCACCAAACCAGCCAGAAAGTATGTAAGAAATATATACATATACTGTGGGGAAGGGCAGGAAGGTGGTGAAAAAACTGCAGTTATACATAATAATAACAATAATAATACATACGAAATATAAAATATTTTATTACTACTTATACACCCACTACAACACTACCATGAATATGCTCCTAAATTATCTTTGGCTTATAGAACTCACAATAATTTAGGTATCTTCCTGCACAGAGCAGGTGGAGGGAGAACAAATATAACCACTGAACAATGGCAAAAAAGAAATATTTTACCAACTATTTTGTTCTTTATTGCAGTTTAACTGGGAAAGAAAATTGTGAAGGTAAATTTCACTTGAGCAGTAAAACCCACATGTAGCTTGTTTTAGTACTTCACTGCCTTTTATCTCTCCATATTCTTTCACTGTTAAGCAGCAATAAAGATATATTGGTCAATAAAGCATTTTGCCACTAGGCTTTGCGCATGCTGCACGGCTGCAGGTCATGTTGCTAAGTAAAATCCTCTCTTTTTAACATGCTTTCTTATTGGCTGTAAAGATAGTCAATTGTGCATGGATTTGCAGAATGAACAGCCGTGAACATTGAGGGAAGCCTCATTAACGTGAAATATTTATAGCGCTGGGATAGGAGAAACTTACTGCAGGATATTTTTCTTCATATGATATATGCGCTGTGTTCTCTGCATCTTTAAAACACTACTGTAAAAACATGAAGTCAGGAAGTGCGCATCACAATATTTCTTCCCAGTACTGTCTCACTGGATGCGCAATCAAGAGACATTCTTTAATAATATGTCACTGTTGTCTGCAACCTATATAAACAACTTTGTTAACTGTAAAAAGAACAATCTATGCCTAGGCTTATGCAAGAATGTGAATATTTAGCCTTAACTTATTTTAAAATTGTGGTCTTACATTCCTTTCTTTTTTTTTTGTGGAAAAATGGGATTGTTATTAAAACATGACACATATGAAATTACATAGAACATGCTGATTACAGAATGGCGAATACAAGCACATGACAGGGAGGAATTCCCTGATAATACAATGAGGTACAGTACAATGGACAGTGTAATACAATATTATAATTACTGACAAAGTGATTTATTCATAAACAAGTTGTCCGAGTCAACGGAGTACCCATAACAGTAAGTGGGAGGGAACCATAGCTATGATAGAGTCTAATAAATGATCAGTGGAAGTTTACCAATAGAAGGCGGATAGCCCATTAATAAAGAACCCCATTTTTGGACAATTTCAGCATAACACAATGTGGGATAAAGTGGTATACAAATTGGGGGGCTGTTCTCTAAGTGGCATATGAGCACAGTTTCCACAGTCACCCACATGTTGCTGAGGACTGCAACCATCTATTCCGTACATCCTGCAGTTATATGATGGTCATCTTTTCAAAGATTTTCACAGTTTACAAGAGGAATTTGGCTTGCCCACTAAAGGTTTTTCTTAATATTTACAGCTCCACCATGATATTCAAATGCAAGGACAGGACATATTGGCAAATGGACATTGGCCACCTTACTGATGATGAGGAATGGTCAGATGTTCTTAATAATGTAGGACAAGTATCTCTTTCTGCATCTCAGAGACGTACCCAACTTTTTATTATACATTGTGCATATTTTACCCCTCAAAAACATTTTAAGTGGCATAAGAGGGATTTTCCTTTATGTCCACGATATGAAAGGGAGGTTGGTACAATACAATACATATGATGTGGAGATATTCTAAGTTGGTTAGGTATTGGACCTTAGTCCTGGATACTATTAATAAGGTGTTCAGAAGGAATGTACTGTTGGAACCTAAGATAAGTGTATTGGGGTGGCTGGATGGACAGTTTTATACTCCTCAGATGTATATGGTATTTGTTGTATATAGCGCAAAAATTGATAGCGCAGAAATGGATCTCTATTGCTCCCCCAACTTACTCTTTGTGGGTAAAATCAATAAATTACGTGTTGCAAAGAGAACATATGGTTTATCAACATAGGGGATGCCCAGATTTTTTTTTAAAACTCTGGGGCAAATGGTTAGATACTCCAAGGTTGAGCTCATCACAATTAGCTAGAGATAGGTTGTTAGGGACTAGCACATAAACGGAACTCTCCTCCCCTTTTCTTTTTTTTCCTCTTTTCTCCTGAAATTGGAGGGGAATGATAAAGTACATGGAAACAAATGGATGGAAGTTTGTAAGATTATCACACATAAAAAAGGGGTGGTAGGATATACGACAAATGGTGGTCAATAATTATTTATCACCAAATGGAATATGGGAAATTGTGGAGAATCTCTCAGATATTTAAAGAGTCATATATGTATGTTATAATTATAAATGGGTAGGTTATAAGGGTTGTAAAGGGTATGTATGTATATATGTTCATGTGACAACACTGAAGAACTGACACTTTGTTACAATGTAAATTAGTGATTGTACAGCCTGTATAACAGTGTAAATTTGTTGTCTCCTTAAAATACCTCAACACACAGCCAATAATGTCTAAACCGCTGGCAACAAACGTAAGTACACCCCTAAGTGAAAATGTCCAAATTGGGCCCAAAGAGTCAATATTTTGTGTGGCCACCATTTTTTTCCAGCACTGCCTTAACCTTCTTAGACATGGAGTTCACCAGAGATTCACAAGTTACCACAGGAGTCCTCTTCCACTCCTCCATGATGACATCACAAAGTTGGTGGATGATAGAGACCTTGCGCTCCTCCGCCTTCTGTTTGAGGATGCCCCAGAGATGCTTAATAGGGTTTAGGTCTGGAGACATTCTTGGCCAGTCCATCACCTTTACCCTCAGCTTCTTTAGCAAGGCAGTGGTCGTCTTGGAGGTGTGTTTGGGGTCATTATCATGCTGGCATACGGCCCTGCGGCCGAGTCTCCAAAGGGAGGGGATCGTGCTCTGCTTCAGTATGTCACAGTACATGTTGGAACGCGCTTGACACCATCTGAACCAAATAAGTTAATCTTGGTCTCATCAGATGACAGGACATCCATATCCTTAGTCTGCTTGTCTTCAGCAAACTGTGGGCTTTCTTGAGCATCATCTTTAGAAGAGGCTTTCTTCTGGGACGACAGCCATGCAGACCAATTTAATGCAGTGTGCAGCGTATGGTCTGAGCACTGACAGGCTGACCCCCCAACCCTTCAACCTCTGCAGCAATGCTGGCAGAACTCATAGGTCTATTTCACAAAGTCAACCTCTGGATATGACGCTGAGCACGTGCACTCAACCTCTTTGGTCGACCATAACAAGGCCTGTTCTGAGTGGAACCTGTCCTGTTAAACTGCTGTATGGTCTTGGCCACCATGCTGCAGCTCAGTTTCAGGGTCTTGGCAATCTTCTTATAGCCTAGGCCATCTTTATGTAGAGCAAGAACTTTTTTTTTTCAGATCCTCAGAGAGTTCTTTGCCATGAGGTGCCATGTTGAACTTCCAGTGACCAGTATGAGACAGTGAGAGCGATAACACCAAATTTAACCCACCTGCTTAAATTTCAGTACCAAAAGCGGTAACCCCGAGCCACACTCAGGATTACACCGCAGTATCCACTTACCTTGTCCCTACAATCCTGCGGTGTACTCCCGCTGTATCCTCCGCCCGATATATCAGAGTTCTGGGCTCCGTTCCCTGCAAACGTTGAGACGCATGGGGGCGGAGCTGGGGGGGAATTTCAAAAAAGTACAAAACATAAACACACACAATACATTGTAATCTGTTAGGATTACATTACTGTATCAAATCATTTGACCTCAGTTTTGTCCCTAGTGTTTTGTCCACTGCCATGCCTGCACTTTTACCATTCTTTCTGCCTGGAAACTTGAGAACGTCCATGGCATCCAAAAAGCGCCCCTATATATCAAAAGCGGTTTTGGACCAGCTAGAAAACAGCAATAGTGAATTAGAATCACTTGCAGAATGGATCGCTAGTGATTTGTGGGGAAATTCGTCATCAGACACTGAAAGCAACAACAGCGACGATTCTGCGACTGAGCAAATTTCAGTGTTTTTGCTTCGATTACATTATTGAATAAAATGTATTATTATTATATTTTATAATTATTTATTATATTATAATTTATGATTTTATGTTTCAAACTTTATCATACCCGTGATGTCTGCTAGACTTTTGTTTGGACAGGTTTAAGTGAGTTATTCCTAAGAATTACAGTTACAATTACAATTACTAAAATATAAAACAAGAAATTTCCAAGCAAAACAATGTACCGTTTTGACATTCAAAAATCAGACATAATCAGACCCCCAGGGAGGTTAATCACATCCATAAGGGGGTTGGTTTTTAACATATTTATATATCACCCAAAGTCTGCTTGTCAAATGCTCAATGTTACATACTTTTTTCCAATGTCTAAGAGGGCATACTGTACATCATCAACTAAAAATACTTTGTAGATAAGAGGGATGTACACAATTACAAGGGTCTGTTATAAGATACCTTTATACACTTAGAACTTATAGTATGGACAGGCATTTCAAAAGGCAGCTCCTGTCAGATTTCAGATAACCTGTGACTCTTAACACTCAAGCTGAAGTGTACGACTAAAGTTGGATACACACTATACAACTTTTGTTGTTTGATTTCCTTTAGATTTACCAAAAGCATGTAGTGCAAGGGCCTGCCTGATTGCATAGAAATTGAAACTGTTAAGGTGTGACCTCATATTATATGGTTTTCGTAAATCTAAAGGAAAGAAATCTAAAGAAGATTGTATAGTGTGTATCCAGCTTATGACAGAGTGCAAATAAATCTAATGAAGGGCGACTTGGGTAATTCTCAAGGTTGCAGATCGTAACTGAGTAAGGGGATCATTATTTTAGAAAAAAACAAACATTCAAAGCTTAGGTGACTAAAATACAGAAATAGATGAAGGGGGAATTTGTGTTCCACAGACTAAAACAAGTTTGGCAACATGCAATATAAAGTTATTGTACAATCTGTATATGTGGAGAATACATGCAGTACAATCAAGATGAACCTTCCTACTACCTAATGTAGTTATTTGTAGATCCAAAGTGAAATTGTGCAGTCACAATGTACTTTGTACAGCTATTTTTAGTTTAAAACATCTTTAATACAATATTTCATTTTATCCCAAGACCACAAACTGATTTTGGTGGAAGGTAAATGGCGTGTGGGTCAGGCAAAGGAAAAGCCAGATCAAGTCTCATTATGGAATAAAATCTGATAACAAAGACCTTTATAGCAAACACAGGTTAAAGTACAGGGTGGGCCATTTATATGGATACACCTTAATAAAATGGGAATGGTTGGTGATATTAACTTCCTGTTTGTGGCACATTAGTATATGTGAAGGGGAAAACTTTTCAAGATGGGTGGTGACCATGGTGGCCATTTTTAAGTCAGCCATTTTGAATCCAACTTTTGTTTTTTCAATAGGAAGAGGGTCATGTGACACATCAAACTTATTGGGAATTTCACAAGAAAAACAATGGTGAGCTTGGTTTTAACGTAACTTTATTGTTTCATGAGTTATTTACAAGTTTCTCTTTGTTTACAGCCATTGACATGTCACCGAAGTTAACATGTGCGGAGCGGATAGAAATTGTGTTGATGTCTGGTGAACGCAGTAACCGGGTCATTGCAGCTTTCAATGCAAGACAGCCTACGAGACCACCCATCTCCCATGCTACAGTTAGCAAACTGCTTGCTAAGTTTCATGAAACTGGTTCAGTGTTGGATTTGCCAAAATGTGGACGCATGAAATTTGTCACTAATGAAGAAACATCAGAGGCTGTCCTAGCTTCATTCAGCAAGAGCCCACAGTGTAGCACTCGCCGCATGTCACTGGAGAGTGGCATTAGTCAAACATCCCTTCGGCGGATATTAGGTACTCACAAATGGCCCCCTTACAAACTCCAGCTACTGCAGCATCTCAACGAGGATGACCCAGATCGGTGCACTGAATTTGCAGAATGGTCAAAAAAAAAATTGGAACAGGACCCTCAGTTTACGCAGAAGATTTTGTTCAGTGATGAGGCAAACTTTTATGTGAATGGTGAAGTTAACAAACAAAACCACTGCTATTGGTCTGACACTAACCCACATTGGATAGATCCCTCCAAGACTGTTGGAACCAAAGAATTGATGGTATGGTGTGGTATATGGGGTACAAAGATAGTGGGGCCATTCTTTATCAATGGAAACCTCAAGGCCACTGGATATGCGAAATTGCTACATGATGATGTGTTTCCTTCTTTATGCACTGAAGCTGGCACGTTCCCTGAGCTTTTCCAGCAAGATGGTGCACCACCACATTATGGGTGTCAGGTCCGAGCATTCCTAGATGAACAGTTTCCTGGAAAGTGGATTGGTCGTCGTGGGCCAGTTGAATGGCCCCCAAGGTCTCCCGATCTGACCCCCTTAGACTTTTATCTTTGGGGTCATCTGAAGGCAATTGTCTATGCTGTGAAGATACGAGATGTGCAGCACCTGAAACTACGGATACTGGAAGCCTGTGCTAGCATTTCTCCTGCGGTATTGCTATCAGTGTGTGAAGAGTGGGAGAAGAAGGTTGCATTGACAATCCAACACAATGGGCAGCACATTGAACACATTTTATAAGTGGTCAGAAACGTGTAAATAACTCATGAAAGAATAAAGTTACGGTAAAACCAAGCACACCATTGTTTTTCTTGTGAAATTCCCAATAAGTTTGATGTGTCACATGACCCTCTTCCTATTGAAAAAACAAAGTTGGATTCAAAATGGCCGACTTCAAAATGGCCGCCATGGTCACCACCCATCTTCAAAAGTTTCCCCCCTCACATATACTAATTTGCCACAAACAGGAAGTTAATATCACCAACCATTCCCATTTTATTAAGGTGTATCCATATAAATGGCCCACCCTGTAGAACTAAGGTCAAAAATTAAGAATCAATATGTGAAAAAGCCAAGTAGGATGTAAAATATGTCTGTCTTTGTTTCTCATGTAATTGCGGGTATAAAGAAATTTACCTGCTCTCCTTCCAGTTTGTTAACTTCCTCTGTTGTGGAGACAACGCAGCTTCCTCATTTTCCAAATGGTTCCGCTGTTCCCTTTTGCGTTACGCCTTTATTTAAGAGAATACAGCGCGGCGCGTGATATCATTAGGGGGTGTTGCTGCCTCACCTTAGAAAGCCCCAGCGTGTCAATCATCTTAGAAGACACGCCAAGGCTCCGCCCAATTTTCCTTACATTCAGTCTTCCTATGCCCCACTTATGCCCTGCCCATGTAGCACCTTGGCCACTATTCACTGCCTATTGAATCATGGGAACTGTAGATCCCTGTGGCAGATGCAGAGCTAGCATAGTGGAAGGCAATGACATGCTAGCTCTGCAAAACTCCTCCCACCATCACAGACAGAATCCAGCGGCACGGGCCCGGAAGGGTGGTAGAACCAGCAATTGCAGGTGAATGCTGAGGTAATCATAATTTTAGTTATGGAATTTATTATTATGTGCCGTTTTCATGAGCTTTCTTAAGGGTTCACTGAAAATATATAGGATGCCTTTAGTTGTAATATTTAAAAAAGATTAAAAAGCAGTCCCAGTCCTCATAAGGCTTCATCCACACTACAGCTCCTAAACTTGAATTTAGGAGCTTTTGTAATTTTTTTTTAATGCGAAAGCTCCTAAACTCAATTGCATAGGAGCATAGGAAAGTTTTGAGCAGAAAACGCAAATCCCGGCAAAGTTGCAGCGTGATTTTGCTGCGTTTTGCATTTTTCCCACGGCAGGCGGTCAAAGTAGGCTGTGTGTACATGAAGCCTAACACATTCTCTTTGAGTAAATGGAAAATGGAAAAGAAAACCTTCTTTAGAACCACTTTAACTAATTTGCACCCCCACGCTATTGCCGAAAGACGGCTACAGCGTGGGCTTAAAATGCCAAGAGGGCATACATGGATGTCCTCTCATTCTCGCAAAGCCCGCGTGCCCCAGGGGGCATGCTCTGTAATCTCAGAGTTCTTGGGATTCGGCTGATCACAGAGCAGGGTAAAGGGCCAATCACAGCGGGCCCTTTACCACGTGATCACCTGTCAGCCAATGACAGCTGATCACGGAAGTAAACAGAAGCTGGTTTCCGGCTTTTATTCTCTTTATGCTGCCAGCATGAATAAAAGAAGCAAGCTGTTCACTGGCTTCTGTTACAGGGACATCGGTCTGCTTAGTAATTACCAGTGTTGCAATCAGTACCCTCCAGTGCTGCTAATCAGTGCCCACCAGTGCTACCTATCAGTGCCCACCAGTGCCACCTATTAGTGCCCATCAGTGCTGCCAATCAGTGCCTCCTCATCAGTGCCCACCAGTGCGCCTATCAGTGCTGCCTATCAATGCCCATCAGTGCCACCTATCAATGCCCATCAGTTGCACCAATCAGTGCTGCCTATCAGTGCCACATCTCTGCGCCGCCTATCAGTACCACCTATTAGTGTCCATCAGTACCCAGCAGTGCCACCCCTCAGTGCAGCCTCATCAGTGCTTCCTGATCAGTGCCCACCAGTGCCGCCTCATCAGTGTCACCTATCAGTGCCACCACATCAGTGCCCATCAGTGAAGGAGAAAAATTACCTGTTTGCAAAATTTTATAACAAAATATGAAAAACGTTTTGTTTTTTCAAAATGTTTGATCTTTCTTGTTTGTTAAGCAAAAAATGAAAAACCCAGTGGTGATTAAATACCACCAAAAGAATGCTCTATTTGTGTGAAAAAAAAATGATAAAAATTTCATTTCGGAACAGTGTTGCATGACCACGCAATTGTCATTCAAATTGTGAGAGCGCTGAAAGCTGAAAATTGGCGTGGGCAGGAGGGGGGTTTAAGTGCCCAGTACGCAAGTGGTTAATGAAGTGAAGTTCTGCTGACTTCTATCATCTAATCATGTGCCAGTAGAATGCTGTTTTTTTTTTTCTTTGCAAAGTGAAACCTTTCCACATTTACTAAGCTCAGGGACAAATTCCCCTTACAAAGTAAACAGATTATTCGCCTTTAGTAAATCAACCCCTGTGTCTTATATTCTAACTACATGATATTATTATTTTTTTGTTGTTGCTTTTTACAGATTCAATTATAGACACCCCTACATAAACAGCAAAAAATAAATCATAATTTTTTAAGTATTTTGATGAAATTTAAGTGTTTTGCTGTTTTCCTGCACCGCGTTATGAAGTGTGAAATTCATGTTCTATGTGAAGACAGCACTAGCTTTGGACAATGAGCTCTGACAGAGGGTTGACTCTATCATGATTTGACACTAAAATGCCTACATGACCTCTCACGGGCGTAAGATGAAGGTTTCTGCAGCTAGCTCCCTAAAGGGCATTAGGACACTTGAACAGCTGCCATTTCAGCAGGACTTACAGCATTCATTGCTCGGAGAAAACATGAGGGAAATACTAATTCTCCCTGTTTCCTTTACACACAATGTTTCTTTTTGGTATTTGAAAGGGAGAAATTTCCTCTAAATGACTCCACTCAGTTCATGTTTTCGGAATGTCCTGCTGTTCTTGCTCTGGGCTTGCCTGTAAATCCTGACAAAACAATTAGTCAGCATTCTACTAGTCACCGACAGATTGGCTAATTTTTGCCAAGAGTGCTCCTCTGACTTACTTCCCCATGACGAGACACAGGTACGCTCAGGAAGCGCACATCTGTGCTGCAGTTGCTGAGATGCCTCTGGCGAGTGTGGCAACGTGCGTGTGGATGAAGGAAATAAAGAACATGCTTAACTTTAAAAACGATTCTATAGAACACAAATTCACATAGACACATGCTGTGCATGACCTCTGTCCTGTAAATAACTGACACATCCAGTACATATGTACACACATTTTAACATCTATTTAAGTATTATACGTAAAGTAGAAATGTGAACAATAATATAAATAAATCACAGACCCTCCTGGCCTTCCTTTGCAGGAGGAAGTCAGCTTTTGGTGAAATGGCTTCTAGATGTTTAAGCAACACACACTGGAACTGAGTTTACCTCAAAGCAGGCAAGTGATTGGTGGGCTGCGTTTGCCTCTAGTTACCAATGTCAGGTTTATTATACACTGTATATCAACATCATCAATATGACAGCACCAGCTAAAAAAAAAAAAATACTGGAACTCAGGCACAGCCTTTACCAGTTTTGGGACATTTAACAGATATTAGCAGGTATGCTATCATGTACTCATGTATATCATGTACTCAACTGAATCCTGTTGATGGTTTGAAAATCAGTTTATTATAATGGTTTTCCCTTAAAAAGTATATGTAGCACTACTCCCTTAGGAGCCTCTGGTTAGGATGGGTCAACTGTTCTTTGCTTCGACCTCCATAAGAAATTCAGCCCATCTGACATGCTAGGCGGAAGGTACAAAGTGTACAAAACCACAGGAAATCACTGAAAGTAATATCTGGTAACCATTAATATTACTATTAATATTGCTACTAATAATATGTCCAAGAACCAGGCACTGAACTAGTTAGTACAGGCAAAATTAACCACTTGACCTCCGGAAGATTTACCCCCCTTCATGACCACTTTTTGCGATATGGCACTGCATTACTTTAACTGACAATTGCGCAATCATGTGACACCGTACTCAAATAAAATGTATTTCTTTTTTCCCCACAAATAGAGCTTTCATTTGGTGGTATTTGATCACCTCTGTGGTTTTAAATTTTTGCGTTATAAACAAAAAAAGACTGACAATTTTGAAAAAAAAAAACAAACCTATATTTTTACTTTCTACTATAAAGCACATCCAAAAAAAAAATGAAAAAATCAAATGTCTTCATAAATTTAGGCCAATATGTATTCTGCTACATATTTTTGATAATAAAAAAAATCCCAAAAAGCGTATATTGATAGGTTAGCGCAAAAGTTATTGCGTCTACAAACTATGGGATCATTTTATTTTTTTTTTATTTTACTAGTAATGACGGCAATAAGCGACTAAAGCCTCATATACACTACAGCTCCTAAACTTGAGTTTAGGAGCTTTTAGTGTTTTTTTGGCAAAGCTCCTAAACTCAACTCCATAAAAGCCTCTGGGGCTAATTTACTAAAGGCAAATTCACTCTGCACTCCAAGTGCACTTGCAAGTGCAGTCGCTGTAGATCTTAGGGAAAGAGGAAAGATATGAAATGAGGGGAAGCTCTGCTGAATTTATCATCCAATCATGTGCAAGCCAAAATGCTGTTTTATTTTCCTTGCATGTCTCCCTCGGACCTACAGCGACTGCACTTCCAAGTGCACTTGCAGTGCAAAGTGGATTTGCCTTTAGTTTATGGAGATGTGTCCATGTACACATAGGCTTTTAGGATCGTTTAGGAACTGCTGCGGTTAGGTGAGGTTCAACCTTCCTCAACTGCCTTCTCCTGGACACGGAAGCATCACGTTCAGGATAGGAATGTTTTGACCGCCGGCTGCAAAGTGCTGCAAAATCCCACCCGATCCAGCAGGCAAAGTAGTTTAAGTGTACATGAAGCCTTATAGCGAGACTGCGATATTGCGGTGGACAATCTGACACTAACTGACGGTTTTTGGAAAGCAGTGACACTAAAACAGTGATCAGTGTTAAAAATATGCACTGTTACTGTACTAATGACACTGGCTGGGAAGGGGTTAAACATCAGGAGCAATCAAAGGGTTAAATGTTTTCCTAGTTAGTGTTTATGTGTACAGTGTGTAGTGCTTTTACCAGGGGAAGTAATCAATTTTATTCCCTGCTTTGCGGGGAAAGTAAATCCATTACATCCCCACTGATAGGACAGAGCTCTGCCTTTACTTAGGCAGAGCCCTGTTCTGTGTGTGTTTCGGACGATTGGTGGGTGCTGTCAAAAATTGATGGGCCGGCACCCATGATCGGCATCTGCTGTGCACATGCCGCCCACCTGGAAGTGCCATATCACATACTAGGTACATGATCTGGCGCAGCAGAGCCACCTCGCCACCATATATCTGTGTTATATGGTCGGTAAGTGGTTAATATATTGTCACCAAATAGAGTGGGTAAAGAGGCAAGCATTAAAATGGATTAACAAAGGCAATAATGCAAATAGAGAGTGATCAGTAGTAAGAACTAGGCATAAGCTGGCACTTGGCATCCAGATCAGCATAAACAGTAGCAAGGTCACCTAGAATGCAGTGGGCAGCAATAAAACTTAATCTACCAAGTGCTGGAACTTTACTGCCAGATTCCATTTTATGGTGGCAATGCAAGTCATACACTGACTGAGTATGCATTGTCCAAAAGAAAAGGGGATTGGTAGTGGAGAGAGCAGGGGAACAAAGGGACGAGCAGGAAAAGTATTAAGGGTGGCAGTCAGTCCTTTGAAATTTTCTTCTGTTGGCTATCATTGGTGTCAGTGCACTTAACAACTGTCCCAGTTAATCTGCATGCAGTAGGGGTACGGTTTAGGTATGGTATAGTATTGGCACAGGTGCAGGGGTAAATGTGGTTTGTGTGTAGTAAATATTCGGTATACAGTTGGTATAGGTGCAGTATAAATGTGGTATAGACGCAGAATAGGTATGGCACAGGTGAGGTATAGCTGTGATAGACACAATACCTTGTCTCCAGTGACTCTGTTCCTGCTAACAGTTTGAATGGTGGGCGATGAGCCCTCTCACCAGTTCCCAACCCATTGATGAGTTTGTCTTGCAATAACAAAAAAATTAGGCCTTTCATTCACCTCAGTTTGCGATAAAAAATACCCTGGCATTCTTGGACTTGGAACTCAGTCATGATCAAACCACTATATTTGCACGCAATTACACCAAACCCACTGCGGGTAATTCATATTTACATGTTAATAGTTGCCATCGCACTAGAGATTGCAATTATATAGCCCAAAGTATAAGCTGGAAAGATAAATTCCTAGATAAAGAATGTCCAGAAGATCTAATAAATCAGGCTTACACTTCCTTTCTTCCTGGGATACCACTTAAAGTAAAATCGCCACCAGTAGCCCAGCCCGTTTGCTTTATCAAGAGGTATCACTGTCAGCAAAAGATAATGGAGAGAATATTAAATAAACATTGGAACATACTCTTACAGGACCCTCACCTTAAATCAGCACTTAATAATAAAACCAAAGTTACATATAGGAGAGCTCCATCACTCAAAAAACAAAATAGCACCCAGTAAACTAAAAAGCATCAAAGCCCCAACCAATCCCCTATGCTTATTCTCTATAAAAGGAATGTACCGTTGTGGTAAGACATTGTCTAAAACCTGTAGTCTTGTCCAACACAGACAAAACATTTTTTAGACATAAAGGTATCATATACAACCTGGACAACTTCTACAACTGCTCCACGGACTATGTGGTTTATTGTCTTGCATGTCCATGTACGCTTCTATATGTTGGATGCACCATTCAACTACTGAGACAATACTTCGGGTAACACTGTTGTTTTCTGGAAGAAGGATGCGACAAACATAGTGTGCCTAGACATTTTCTCAAAGCTCACAACAAGTCTACTGAGGGACTATGGGTCTGGATCATTGAATCCACACCCAACAGTCTCTCAGAGGCTGAACATTTCTGTAAATTATGCCAGCATCAAAACGTTCTGGATATACACCTTGGATACCCTCTCGCCCAATGGGTTGAACGAGGAACTTGATGTTGGTTTGATACTCTGATGTGCATTTCAGCATTTTAATCTGCAATTTTTTACTATTCTCAGGTTAAAAAATATACATTATATATACTTTAGTACCTAAAGACACCCCCTCCCTGCAAGATCACGAATCGTGAGTATTGGTATGATGAAACTGTGGCTTAGGAAATGTCTTGACATTTTTGTGTCTTATAAGTACATGTGAGCTTTTAGTCCTATTGAGTACATTCCACCATCCATTGTTTTTTCTCCTATACATGCATATAGATGAATTGATTTCCAGCACAGCACAAATTAATTCCTTTCAGTCTGCCCAAAAACACTTCATATAGGCTTCTTGGCACATAACCTCTATATAATTGTAAACCTATTGTCCTTTTGGCAGATGAGCGACTGAATAGTTTTATCTAAATAGATCGGTTGTGGTAGTTTTACATCATATCATTTTATATTATGAATTCTTCTATAATGAATTTACTTATATTGTTTTTATTACAATATTAAGGTCTAATATTGTTTTTTTTAATTGTTTTTATACCTTTGTTAGCCAATAGGCAATTATCAAATGTGTTCTAGTATGTATATTCAACCTTGCCCATTTAGACATGCAGCCTATATAAGTCTAGCTCCCCCTTGCAGCAATTGCACATCACCTAGAAGAGCCCAGATGAGCTTTGATTGCATGGTTTACTTATATACATGTGAGTGTTTCCTTGTCTTTTGGCCCATTTTTATTTCATTAAATACTACACTTAGAGGTGCTTCTCTGATTCTCTTTAGTTCCCAGGATGCCGCTGTGGACGCTCGCTGTATTAGGGGGCTCCTTTAAGCAGTTCAGGGTCTGTGATGTGGGTGGTGCTGTGCTGCCCCCAGGTGTCCTCACTCTCAGGTTCACATCCCTGCTGACAGGTGAATACTCAGACAGAAGTTCTCTACCCTCTCCTCTGTGCCATGAAAGAGAACTTTTTTTTAACAAAAAGCCTATCTCCACCCCTCCTACTGCACAGTGTTAATTTGGACCTATAGTCCAAAGAGTCTATGGGTCCAATTATATGGCTGCTGTCCCAAACTACAGTACAGTACAGTATTCTTGCCACTCTGCATAGAAGACTATAGGTTTGCTTGGCTTTAACTCTCCCTCTCTGGCCAAAGGAGAATAAGGCAGCATAACAGCAGTAGAAATTGAAAATAAATTGAGTGTAAAGGGGAAGTGTCTCCTTCATGATTCTGCAGTCCGGCACCTGGCTACACATATTTAGCTTTTTTCAAAAAGCAAAAATAATCTGTTCACATAAGAAGTTTTTGTAATAATTTGTATGAGCAACAGATGGTGTTTCATACAGTACGTTTGTGCACCCCATCAATGTTATCTGGTCGGCTTGAATGGGTACTTGCAAAGTTACCATGGAGAGATTCCTCATTACTAACTTTATTTTATTTTCCTCCCTTTTCTGTTTCTTCTTCTCAGGAGTCCCTGACTTACCCTTTCTCCTTGTTACATTAAATATTAATTGACTTCATATTATTTATTTTGGGTGGTCTACTCTTTTCAATGATACACATAGCATGATTTTATTTTAAAACTGAGATATTCTCTTCTGAGATATGAATTATTTGGAACACACCGCTTTACTAATATTTAATGGATTTGGGAGGGCAAACTTCCATGAAGAAAACTAGTGCAAAATTTCTACCTCGTTCCTCAATTATACATGCTGTAAAAAAGCCTCTTTGCTGTTAATCTGTGGACCGTGAGTGTAAGGAACCACCTGGAGCCATTGGAAGGCCAATGCGCGGGTGCACGTAGCGTGTGCGCGCGTCCGGAGCGCCGATACAGCATGGAACGGTCTGGCCCTCTGCTACCAGTTCCGGCTAGGGGTCTCGGAGCCGCTCAAGGATGAGCTGGCTCGTGTTGGGGTTCCTCACACCCTGGACGCGCTAGTCAATTCGGCCATCCAAATTTACCGCCGCCTGCGGGAACGCAGAGCGGAGAGAGCTGCTGCGCCCCCGCGGCTCACTCAGGAGACACCCAGTTCTACCACAACCTCCTCCTCTCCACATGGACACTTGGAACCACGGCAGTATGGGTGTCTCCGCCCTTCCCTGTCACCTGAAGAGCGACTGAGGCGCACAACCTTCAACCTGTGTCTGTACTGCGGGGAATCAGGACATCTGGTCTGGGACTGCCCCGCTAAGGGCCTTACCCCAGTCATGGGGAATGTTCTATCTCTACCCGACACCAAGTCCCACCTTGTCCTCTCCTTGTCCCTCCAGTTTCCCGGTAGAGGCGTGCAGGTCCCAGCCATCCTAGACTCGGGGGCCTGCAGTTGCTTTATGGACCTTGCTTTCGCAACCCAGTATCATATTCCGCTCCGAACCAAGGACCATCCAATGGCAATATGGGTCGACTATCAAATCTGGTGCAGTGACCCATGAAATGCTCCCTCTTTCTGCCAGCACGAAAGGGGGTCATATGGAATTCATACTGCTGGATGTCATCACATCCCCTCTGTTCCCGGTTATCCTTGGCCTACCCTGGTTCCGGGCCCACTGCCCTCTGATCAATTGGAACACCAGGGAAGTGCAGTTCCGGTCACCATATTGCCTCAGCCACTGCCTGCCGCAGTCTCCGCCAGACCCCCCAGCTCTTCTTAGCAGGGACTCAGACCCTGATCTGGAAACCCGCTCAGTGATTCCCAAAGTTTACCACGACTATCTAGATGTGTTTCGCAAGAAGGGGGCCGATACCCTACCTCCGCACAGGTCATATGACTGTCCAATTGACCTGCTGCCAGGGGCTGAAGTCCCATTTGGCCGGATCTTCCCCTTGTCCGAAGTAGAATTAGTGGCTCTTAAAGCCTACCTGGATGAGAATTTGGAAAAGGGCTTCATCCTGCCCTCCACGTCACCCGCTGGAGCGGGGATATTCTTCGTGGAGAAGAAAGACCATTCACTCCGGCCTTGTATCGACTACCGGGACCTCAACAAGGTCACCATAAAGAACTGGTACCCATTGCCCTTAGTTCTGGAACTTTTCCAGAGGCTTGGCTCGGCTAAAGTGTTCACCAAACTAGACCTCCGCGGAGCCTATAATATGATACGTATACGGGAGGGAGACGAGTGGAAGACGGCCTTTTGTACTCTCTTTGGCCATTTCGAGTACCTGGACATGCCATTTGGGCTCTGCCACGCCCCAGCGACCTTTCAGCACCTGATTAATGATGTCTTCAGAGACTACCTTGACCTGTTTGTGGTCATCTATCTCGACGATATCCTCGTCTTCTCCCCCTCCCTAGAGGAACACCGCAGGCATGTGAAAAGTGTCCTAGGCCCTCTACGAGAACATGGGCTATATGCAAAGGCAGAAAAGTGTGCCTTCGAATGTGCGGACATTTCCTTCTTGGGTTTTCACATTTCCACGAAGGGCACCACCATGGATCCGCAGAAAGTTATAGGCATCACCGATTGGCCAACGCCAGTGGACAAGAAAGGGGTGCAGTGCTTCGTAGGCTTTGCCAACTTTTATAGAAAGTTCATTCGGGGATTTTCAGCAGTAATTGCTCCCATAACGCAGCTTACAAAGCAGAACGCCTGCTTTATCTGGTCCACGGAGGCACAGGCAGCTTTCCAGTCTCTGAAAAAAACTGTTTACCTCTGCTCCTGTTCTGAAGCATCCCGACCCAGCACTACCTTATATCCTAGAAGTAGATGCTTCAGAGACCGCAGTCGGGGCGGTATTATCTCAGAGACAGGGCCCAAAGGCTCTACTCCACCCCATCACCTTCTTCTCTCGGAAGCTCACCCCGCCCGAGAGAAACTATGACGTTGGGGACAGAGAATTGCTCGCTATCAAGTCCGCCCTGGAAGAATGGCGGTATCTTCTTGAAGGAGCAGCACACCCCATCTTGGTCTTCACCGACCACAAGAATTTAGAATATCTGTGGACGGCCAAAAGACTCAAACCTCGTCAGGCCCGATGGGCCTTATTCTTTTCCCGCTTCCAGCTCCACATAACATACAGGCCTGGGTCCAAAAATGTGAAGCCGGACGCACTGTCCCGAATGTTCCTTGACCCTATGGAAGCTTCTCCGGACACCATCCTCCCAGCTCACAGCTTCTTACTGGTCCAGGAGGACAAATCAGACAGGCTCTGGCTGGTTCCTCGGTGCCTAGAGACTTTGACTTATCTATAAAGGATAGGCTGTGGTGGTCGGGTACCCGGATCTTTGTACCTGAGGAGTTCCGCCTCGATACCCTAGAACTTTGGTCACGACAACAAGCTGGCAGGACATTTTGGCAGTCGTAAAACCATGGAGTTGCTAGCCCGCACCTTCTGGTGGCCCCGCATGAACGAGGACTGTAAAACCTACGTAGGTGCATGCCCTATCTGTGCCCGAAACAAAACCGAGAGAACCAGGGCCTGGGGGCTGCTGAACCCATTGCCTATCCCTGACCGTCCTTGGTCACACATCTCCATGGACTTTATTGTCGAGCTGCCCCCATCCGCGGGATTCAACACCATTTTTGTAGTGGTAGACCATCTCACCAAGATGGCACACTTTATCACTATGTGTGGTACCCCCTCTGCCATGGAGACGGCCAAGACTTTCATCAGGGAAATTGTGCGGCTTCATGGTATCCCTAACAATATTGTCTCGGATCGGGGAGTACAGTTTACCTCCAGAGTGTGGAGGTCTCTGTGTACCACCTTGCGAATAGGACTGGCTTTTTCTTCAGCATACCACCCCCAATCAAATGGCCAGACAGAGAGAACCAACCAGACCCTCGAGCAGTAAATCCGCTGCTACTCCTCGTACTCCCAGGACGATTGGGTCTCTTTGCTGCCGGTAGCCGAGTTCGCCTATAATAACGCAATCCATTCTGCCACCAAGCAATCTCCGTTTTGGGTGAATCTCGGCTACCACCCCACATTCCTGCCTAATGTTCTGACCGAGAGTCCTGTACCTGCTGTGCAGAAGGTCGCACAATTCCTGGAAAGGAACAGCCGCCTTCTGCAAGAGACTCTCACACAAACCCAGGAGCGCGACAAGAGAACATTTGACAGGGGAAGACGAGGAGAGTTGAACCTGCAACCTGGCGATAGGGTCTGGTTGGCCACCAAGAATCTGAAGCTGTCATGCCCGTCGAAAAAATTAGGTCCTAGATACATCGGGCCCTTGCCAGTCAAACGGAAGATTAACAATGTGGCTTAAGAGCTTCACTCAAAGTGCACCCAGTCTTCCATGTAAATCTGCTCAAGCCAGTGACTAAGGATCCCTTCCTGGGGCGGAAAATTGGCCCACCAGAACCAGTCCTGGTGGACGGTAGGAGGAGTTTGAGGTGGAAACTATTCTGCACTGCAGGAAGAGAGGGGGCATCATCCAATTCCTGGTAAAATGGAGGGGATATGGACCTGAGGAGAGCTCTTGGGAACCTGAAAACAACTTGCACGCCAAAGAGCTGGTAATGACCTTCTGGAGGAACAACCCGACCAAGAGAGCCCGTTTGGGCATCCGGAGGCTGCCCTTTGGGGGGAGGGCAATGTAAGGAACCACCCGGGGCCATTGGAAGGCCAATGCGCGGGCGCACGTAGCGTGTGCGCGCGTCCGTGCGCTGTTGCGCGCGCTTGTGCGCGTTCCTGTGTGCCCATGCGCCAAAACGGCCATTTAAGCTCTCTGCTCCCAGCAGTCAGTGCTGTCCGTTCTGGTTCCTGTGACCCCAGTGTTTACTCTGAGAGACTTCATGTATCTGTGACCCCGGCTTCCTGTTTGACCTGTTTGCCTGCCCTGACCTTCAGCCTGCCTCCGACTACACCTCTGCCTGATCCCGATACTTCTGTTGCCCGCACGTTCCCGGCCCTGCCTGTACCCGACTATCCGCTTGCCTGAACCACTTGTACCGCACCGCCAGCCTGTTACCAACCTGGACTGTACCACTATCCTTTTGCCAGCACGAGCTCCAGTGGACCATCACCTGTCATCTGTGATCACGTCCAGCCCTCGTGCCCCCCTGTGCTCCAGAGCTCCCTGTCTCCACTACCAGGGGTTCTCGAACCAGGGCCGCAAGAGAGGTTGCCCCCGCATAAGCCAGACTCAACTACCAGGTACGTGACAGTGAGTTGAATGCTGTGTTTGTACTCCTTTATAAAACTGTGACTGGTTTTAACAGAGTTGTTCAAGCTCCTATGGTGTGTTCATGCAGGATTGTTATTATGTTTCTGTAACCCAAGATAAATCCCAAAATGTACTCAAATACAAATCCTGGCTGGTTGTCAGAGACTCTGCTGCTTAATGACCAACTGAATCATGGTAACAGGAGGCAGGCACATAACTAAACATAACTAAAGCCTCGTACACACGCGCAGGTTGTTGGACAACCAAACGTCCAACTTTTGTCCAAATTGGCTGTTGGTGCTTTTGTCTAGTGTACTGACGGTAGTCAAGTAATCGGCCAACAAAGCCGATACCAGCGTATAACGAGGACGTTCAGGTGAATGTGATTTGTGAATTACGAACACAGGTTTACATGACCAAACACTTCCTGGAATCCGAGCATGAGTGTTTGCACTTCCAACTTTTTGTTGGACCAAATTCTGTGCACATGAACAATCGGCCAACGCCTTCTAGTCTTGTCAGCCAACTTCTGTTGGATGATAATTGGAAATTGGCTGTAGAATTGTGCGTACTAACAGTTGGATAGTCGGCCAACAGGCTGTTGGACGACCGTTGTTGGCCGATAATCGTACCGTGTGTACGGGCTTTAACTCTACTGAATAGAGCATCCATGTGTGTGCTGCACAGTATAAATGGCTTACAACTCAACCAATTGTACTGTATAGCTGTTATATTCTCAGCTTAATAAAGCCTCTGGAACTCCTGCATTAAAATATCTCCACCCAAGTTCTTTAGAAGATGGCAAGACACTGAACCATGGCAGGGTTTTATCCGGTGAGAAAACATACTTTTATTGTGTAATTTCTTACTTTTTTAAGTTTTTATTTAAAAGAATTTGCTTTTTATAGTCCTTACTGCATCATTACTTTTCAGACAATTTTATTTGGAGTTTGAATTAGTTGCTTGTTTCATCTGGATTTCATTAGGGTTGGTGGCAGCTTGTAGTTGTAAATCAACAAAGTCCCACTTCACATGTTACAACCTAAACCATTGGCTGTATTTAAAAAATATGTAAACCCAACATTTCATATTCTTGTTATGTGCCTGCTGTACCATGTACTTGTATGAAAAAGTATATCTTTGCACTGCTTCCTTTGTGTGAAATCCCTGATGTTCCTGCCAGTCCCTCAGCTTTCCTATCCAACAGTGACCACACTAGGTATGAGAACAGAGCGTGGTCAGTTTTCTAGCTGTGCTAAGAATTCAGCTAGTTCTCCTCCAATGATAAGACTTGTCCTTACGTGACCCAGTGCACAGTCATTCACTGGGAAGATCAATGTGCTTTTGTTTCTTCTCATTCAGCTCTATGAGCTTCTTATGCTACTGAGAACAGATTGTATGTGATCACTTATTAGAAAGCAGAAAAATTGTATTTTTTTTAGTTTCGGAAAAGTAGGAAAGGGTAGGACCATCTGTCATGCTTATATTGCTGTGTCCCCACTGGTGAGATTCACTTTATTTGTCCTGGAGATCACTATTACTGAGACAGAAAATGATGGGGAATTCAAAATGTTACAGAGGAAAAAACCTCCAAGGAGGACACATGTTTCAGGGACAACTATGTAAGATGGGGATTTCTACTTAATTCCTGTTGTGTCCACAGGACAGGATGCGAAGCGAAATCTCCACAATACGACAAAGCAAAAAAAAAAAAACCTGTCAAGGGTGTTAAACATTTCAACAGCAATATCCAAAATGGAAAGTTCTTGCTACAGATTATTAACCAGCTGCACATGCAAGTCTGCTATTACTCATAAATAGTAACAAAAGCGTAATTAATTAAAAAGTGTAATTGTATTTCACATTAAAGGGGTCGTTAATGCTCTTTTAATTACTATAAGTGATTATGTAATCATGAGAATCACTGGTTTGCTAATTTATGGTTAACCTGAATATTTACATACAAATCTGGTAAAGATTACACAATCCAGGTAATTGTAATTCAAGAATTACATGATATACATGCATACATTCAGGTAATGAAAAAAAGCCATTCACAGATTTGCCTCATTTGAAAACAAATTTGCTCCTCGCTAATTACCAGGACTCTAAATGAAATGCAATAATTCAAAGTGGAGAAAACAAGCCCACTTTTTTAGCAGCAGTGTATTTGTTTATCTAATAAACTGCCAGTGGTCTATCTTCTAGCGTTATTAACATAGCATAAACTTTCCAACTTGTTTGTCTGTACTATTTATTATTAAAACTTGATCTGTCTCAACTTAGTGAGTGAATGCCTTGGGATACACAGCTTGAAGCAAAGAGAGAGGAAAAAATATATACTTCTTGCTATTTGCATAATATTATACAAAGAATATTAGCTTGGAAATGTGTGATCCCTGTGGAAATTCAGCACACCCCTTAGTGTTTTTAATGTTGGTAAATATTTAAATATCAGCAGTATCACAGACTCCCTTGCACGCCCTGATCTGAAGATGTAAAACATGAAAATGTGTGTCATATGGAGATATAAAGAGGGCTTGCCAGTTGGCAATCACAAAACACAGCAGGCCATACAACATTGTTTCCTTGACCAGTTTAACATACAAGCAACAGCAAAAGAAATTGTTCAAGGCCAAAAGCAACTGACAATAATTCTGAAGTAATTGTCATTGTTACAGCAAGTGGTCCCAATGCATAATAAAAATCAGTAGGCTTCAAAGCTATACTTCATCAAATGTGAACATTTTGCATTTAAAAGGGGTCTATACCATTTTCACAGTTTTATATATATTGCTTTTAACATTGTGGGGATCTTATGGCTCGTACACACGGGACGACGATCGTGCGCACGATCGTGTTGAATCGTACGTTGACGGTCGTATGTAGCCCACTGACATGCACACAACGGTCGTACATACAACTTGCGGCCGGCCGAACGTGATGACGCGAACGAGCGTATAATGAGGAAGTAGCGTCACCTTTTGGGCTCCTTTCTAATTTCATGTTAGTTGAAAGTGGACTTGCGCATGCGTGTTTAGCACAATACAACTTTGTTGAACACAGCTGCTCTACACACGACTCAACGGTCGTATGCGAGCTTGTTGACACGACCAAGTTTTCTAGTCTGCACATACAACTCCCACGAACGACCGTCGTACGTTCAACTGTTGAAAGCGCCGCCACAGACGATCGATTCTGCATGCAACGGTCGTGAGTACGACGTGTTGAACACGATCGTCGTCCCGTGTGTACGAGGCTTTAGAGTCAGAGAAGACCCTGTCCCTTAGACCTGGACTTCAACAACTATGCCATTAGGCCAGCGACCATGAGGCAGGGAGGTAAACTGGTCCTTGCAATAGTAGAAGATCCAATCGATCTGGAAGAACCCATGGTATGAGCCAGTCTAGAGCTACGAGTATCATTGGAATGCCTTTTTATCTTGATCCATTAATGAAAACGAGGAAGGAGCTGCTGGGGAAGAAAAGCCTAGATTCAGGTATACTGATTGCACAAAGCCATCAGAACATATATTCTGCCGGAGGATATCTACACCTGGAGACAGTTTGTTGTTTAACCTGGAGGTCAGGTGGTCCTGGACAGGCTGGCTTCCATTGTGATGAACGACCAAGAGATTGGAGAGAAAGCCTTCCCTAACTCTAGAGCAGAAATCCTAAGCTGCCAGGCCAGAAAAAAAAACAAGTAGTTACAGGTTGGGATCAAGCAGAAGTGTAGTCGAGGAACAAGTCAAAGGTCGATAATGAATGGTAGTGGAGATAAGGACAGCTGCAGATATGTAAAGGAGCAAAATATTGGCTGGAGAGAGCAAAATAATCTGGCAAACAGGAAGTGCAGAGAAATTAATCAGGAAGTTCATGGAAGGAGCAAAGAAAGGTGGCACAGCGAGAGGAGCCACAGCCAGACGCCACAGAGGTCACATGTTCAAATCCAGACCCTTGACACTCTGGTTTGAACTGTGTCTAGGATACGACCCAGATACTCCAATCAATGTCCCAGTGCCAATGCAGGCTTCTGAATGTGAAAATCCAACCAAACCTTTTTTAGGATCTAACTGTCTGCACCACATTGGGCAACAAGAGGTTGTCTATATATTCCAAAATGATGATTATCTGTGAGTGTAATAAGGCAAGAATAGGGGTTAGAACCTAGGTAAAAAAATGGGGTGCGGAAGACAGGCTGAATGGCAAGGCCATAAACTGGAAGTGCCAGGGAACTGCTGCATTGAGAAGACATCTGTCAGGGAAGAACTGGCAAAGGTTCCAGTAACCAAAATGGCCGCGCGGTCCTGCGCAGGCGCCGTAACACACGGCACCCGTCAACGAACGCTTGTCCGGCACGAACGTCCGTCCGTAAGGCGCGCAGAATGCACCAATCACCAGCAAGCACCGGCCTATAAAAGGAGACCAGTAACTGTCACAAATCGCTGGATTATCTTCAGCTCAGTATCCTGTATTCCTGAGTCCTGTGTTCCTGTGCCTGATTCTCTGTTACCGACCCGGCTTGCCTTGACCTGCTCTGACTCTCTCCTGGTTCTGATCCCGGCCTGCTCCTCGGACTTCTGCCTATCTCGGACTGCTCCATGTGTTTGACCCTCGGCCTGGCCTTGACCTTGATTCTGCCTATCTCCTCCACAGCTCCGCTTGCACTTCCAGACTAGCTTCAGTCTCCCTCTGCTGGGTATCCTGAGTACTACCACATCTGGAATTACCACTGAAGTTCCAATTGCAGGCGACCTGTGCTTCTTTGGGCATTGCACCTCCTGTCACCAACTCCAGGGGTGCAGTGCACTCAGCCGCAAGGGAAGCCCTCTCATCATCTCAGCCTCCTATACCAGTACCTGACAGTATAATCCAGCCATAATGTCAGAGGCTGAAAGAGGTGCTTCCCCACTAGAGACTCTGTGCCAACAAGTCGCTGGCCTCACCCAGGCGGTGAAGGGATTACAAGAAGGTTACTTTCAGCTAGAAGGCCGTCTGCAGAACCTGGCTGTATCACCTACCTACCAGAACCCTAATGCTTCACCTCCTGCTTCACCTGCCTCTGGAACTGGCCAGGTCGCTGCTACCCCTGCTGTGGTACTACCTCCTCCCGAGCCTCGGGTACCAGTCCCTGAACGCTTCTCAGGGGACCGACGAAAGTTCAGGTCGTTCCAAAATGCTTGCCTCCTGCACTTTGCACTCCAGGCGAGGACTTTCTCTTTGGAAGCAGTAAAAGTGGGATTCATCATTTCTCTTCTCTCCGATGAACCACAGTCGTGGGCCCACCATCTGTTGGAACAAAAAGACCCTGTGAGCAACTCTATTGCCCAGTTCTCTTATGCTATAGCCCAGCTCTATGATGATCCTCAACGAGTGGCTACTGCAGAGACTGTCCTTCACTCCTTACAACAGGGGAGACGCCCCGTTGAGGATTACACCGTTGATTTTCGGAAATGGTCCTCTCATACGGGTTGGAATGAGGCCGCCCTAAAGTACCAATATCGACAGGGCCTCTCCGAGGGCCTTAAGGATGAATTAGCCAGAATAGAGGCTCCAGCCACCCTGGAAGGCCTCATCAAATTAGCCATCCAGCTTGACCGTCGTTTACGGGAACGACGCTCCAAGAGAACCTCTTCTTCACTTAGACCCTCCTGGATGCTGCCCAAGGTTCCACCTCCACCTATGCCTGCACCCACCTTCTCCCCCGCTGTTATTCCTGAAGGCGAACCCATGCAGATTGGACTAGTACGGGGCCCTTTGTCACCTGATGAAAGATTGAGGCGACGTCAGGCCAACCTCTGCCTCTATTGCGGTGGTACTGGACATTTCTTGCGTACCTGTCCGGTGAGACCCAGTAAGTTCCATCCTCCTTGTCCAGTCTATTTCCAAGTGTCGGGGTCTTCTCCAGTCCACCTCATCCTACCTCTCTCATTACAGGTGGCAGAGGGAACAATCCAGTTACAAGCAATCGTTGATTCCGGAGCTTGCAGCTGTTTTTTGGACATTTCTTTAGCAAAGAAACTGCGAATTCCTTTGAGAGACAAGAAACAGAGACTTGAAGTGCATCTGGCTGAGGGGACTTTCCCCAGTTCAGGTCCCGTAACACAAGAGACTTTTCCTATCTTCGCTCAAACACGTTCTGGTCATCAAGAACTTCTCTTTTTTGACATCCTATGTTCACCCATGTTCCCCATCATTCTTGGGATTCCGTGGCTACGGGCGCATAACCCTCAGATTGACTGGTCCTCGGGAAAAATTTCCTTTTTATCCGAATACTGCCAGCACAGCTGCTTCTCTCCCAGATCCGATGATTCTTCAAGTTGTTTGACTATCCAACCAGTACCTAACACCGGTCAAGTAGTGCCACCAGCATATCACGAGTTCTTGGACGTGTTTGATAAAAAGATGGCCAATGTTCTACCACCACATCAACCATATGATTGCCCCATTGAATTACTCCCGGGTGCCGAGATCCCTTTTGGGCGAATCTTTCCCCTGTCAGAAAAGGAACTTGACGCCCTACGTCTCTACATAGATGAGAGCCTGGAAAAGGGATTCATCCGGCCATCTTCTTCTCCCGCGGGTGCTGGTATCTTCTTTGTCCAGAAAAAGGATCAGTCCCTCAGACCTTGTGTGGATTATCGGGAGTTGAACAGAATCACTATCAAAAACCGTTATCCAATCCCTCTTGTGCCAGAACTTTTCCAGAGATTTCGATCTGCCCGGATCTTTACCAAACTTGATCTACGAGGTGCCTATAATTTAGTCCGCATTAGAGAAGGTGATGAATGGAAAACTGCTTTTCGGACCCGTTTTGGGCATTTTGAATATCTTGTCATGCCATTCGGACTTTGTAACGCCCCAGCCACCTTCCAACATTTTGTTAATGACATTTTTCGAGAATACTTGGATCATTTTGTGATAGTATATCTTGATGACATCCTCATCTTCTCCGCCAACTTAGATCTGCACAGGGTACACATCAAGAAAATCTTGTCCACTCTGAGACAGCATCATCTATATGCAAAAGCGGGGAAGTGTGAGTTTGAGAAACTATCAATTCAATTCCTGGGCCTCATTATATCCACAGATGGAATCTCCATGGATCCACAGAAGGTGGCTGCTATTATCAACTGGCTGGCCCCCACGGATAAAAAGAGCATCCAGAGATTCGTGGGCTTTGCTAATTTCTACAGAAGATTTGTTAAAAACTTCTCCAGCATCATTTCTCCCATCACCCAGTTGACTCGTCAACACGTCCGGTTCCAGTGGTCCCAAGAAGCTCAGTCAGCATTCGATCAGTTAAAAACTTTATATTCACTTCCGCACCAGTACTGCAGCACCCAGATCCTGCCCTGCCTTTTGTCCTCGAGGTTGATGCCTCAGAAGTGGCCACAGGCGCCATCCTGTCACAATGTCAGGGGCCCAAATCTCTGCTCCACCCAGTAGCCTTCTTTTCCAGGAAGATGTCCCAATCAGAAAAGAATTACGATGTGGGGGACCGGGAACTGTTGGCCATTAAATCAGCCTTAGAAGAATGGCGCTATCTACTGGAGGGTGCGGCCCATCCTATCTTAATATTCACAGATCATAAAAATCTTGAATATCTTCGAACTGCTAAAAGATTGAGACCCCGGCAAGCCCGATGGGCTTTATTTTTTTCAAGATTTCACTTCCATTTGACATACCGCCCAGGATCAAAGAATGGGAAAGCTGATGCCCTTTCTCGTATGTTTCCAGAGACTCCCGAGATAACTGCTCCAAGTACCATCCTGTCCACACAGAACTTTCTGCTGATTCAGCCCGATCTGGGTACCACAATCAAGGAGGCTTCGGCTGCATGTCCCGAATCCGAGACCCTTTCGCTGAGGAAGCATGATGGACTTCTATGGCAAAAGGATAAGATTTTCATACCCCAGGGGCGAGAACTCAGGTACTCAAGGTTTGCCATGACTCCCCACTTGCAGGTCACTTTGGTGTCCGGAAAACCTGTGAACTCTTGCAAAGATCCTTCTGGTGGCCCAACCTACGACAAGACTGTAAAGACTATGTCAATTCCTGCATGACTTGTCTGCACAATAAGGGTAGTAATATCAAGACCTGGGGTTTACTGAGGCCTCTCCCCATCCCGGAGCAGCCCTGCAGGATGTTGTCGATGGACTTCATTGTAGACTTACCCCCTTCAGAGGGATTTACTACCATTCTGGTGGTTGTTGACAGGTTGTCTAAAATGGCCCACTTCACACCCATGAAAAGCACTCCATCTGCCGCAGAGACCGCTCAGCTTTTTATCAAGGAGATCGTACGTTTGCACGGGTTATAACAACACTGTCCACGCATCCACCAACCAAACCCCATTTTGGGCAAACTACGGGTTCCATCCTACTTTTCTACCAGATGTGATCCCAGAAGCCGCAGTTCCTGCTGTCCAGGATAGACTGGCCGTCATTCAAACTAACTATCTGGTACTCCAAGAAACCATGCAGAAGGCTCAGGAGGACTACAAGAGACACTTTGATAAGAAGAGGAAGGCTGGTCCTGCACTGAAGGTTGGGGATAAGGTGTGGCTCTCCACGGCAAATCTCAAGATCTCATACCCATCTCAGAAGCTGAGTCCAAGATTTATCGGACCTTTTGAAATTAAACATGAAATTAATCCAGTGGCTTTTGAACTTAATCTCCCGGACTCATATAAGGTTCATCCTGTTTTTCATGTTTCCCTGCTCAAACCCGCGGTCCCCAACCCCTTCCCGGAGAGAGAGGAATCTCCGCCACCACCAGTTACGGTCGGTGAAAGCACAGAATTTGAGGTGGAGGCCATTATGGATGCCCGCCGAAGAGGAAGAAATGTGCAATACCTCATTAAATGGAAAGGCTACCCTCCTGAGGAGAATTCATGGGAACCAGCAACTAATGTGCATGCCCCTAAACTTCTTCCAAGAGTTCTTCAAACGATGTCCAGAGAAGCGCGCACGTGTGGGCATCAGGAGGCTGCCCCTTGGGGGGGGCACTGTCAGGGAAGAACTGGCAAAGGTTCCAGTAACCAAAATGGCCGCGCGGTCCTGCGCAGGCGCCGTAACACACGGCACCCATCAACGAACGCTCGTCCGGCACGAACGTGCGCCGGTAAAACCAATGACCTTGGAAACGGTCAAGAAGGGACTGTCACGGGGGGGGTTCCCCGTCGGAGGACTACGGGTGTGCACGCGCGAAGAGACCTGTAGCAAACTTCTTGAGAACCTTCTTCAAATCCCCGTACGTGTAATCAACGACCAAGGGTACTTAAGAGGAGTCCTCCCATCGGAAAGGTAAATTACTCCATAACGTGTAAAGAAGGAGAAGCCGCCCGTAGGTATTACCGGAGGTGGAGTTTAAGACACGAAAGTGGCTGGCATTGACCACCACCGCCTCTAAGGAGAG
>BLSH010449976.1:307262-318497 GCA_018402905.1 Glandirana rugosa | reverse complement strand
GCTCTTTCATTTCTCTGAGGTCACACTGTGCCGGCTTGTATGGGCCATTCTGCTGTCTGAGTCTGACTCCTGGAGCTGATCATATTCCTGTGGGAGGAGAAGATCGTTTGTTCTCTGACTGGGATGGATAGTATACCTTTTGGCTGCTTGCTGGCATTTTTGGCTCTTTATAATCTTAGAGCCCATACTCTCTGGTAAGCAGGATTGCCCCTTTTTGTGCACCAAGGTGATGAGTTGCTCCTTCATCCTCTCCACTCTAGATGGTGTCGGTTTCTTCACTTCTCTCTCTGCTGCCATGAATATGCACTTTGGACTATGATTAATGAACTTTTATATATGAACTAGCGCTGCATTACTTTTTTATTATTATTGTTATTGTGGGTTCTATCAAGCTCATTTTTGTTGGCAGCTGGTTTTTTTGTCGCTTTTTGACTTTGTTTATGTACCAAGCGCAAATTGCATTTAGTTTTTACAAATAAAATGGATATACAGTATCTCACAAAAGTGACAACACTGAAGAAATTACACTTTGCTACAATGTAAAGTAGTGAGTCTACAGCTTGTATAATAGTGTAAATTTGCTGTCCCCTCAAAATAACTCAACACACAGCCATTAATGTCTAAACCGCTGGCAACAAAAGTGAGTACACCTCTAAGTGAAAATGTTCACATTGGGCTCAAAGTGTCAATATTTTGCGTGGTCACCATTCTTTTCCAGCACTGTCTTAACCCTCTGGGGCAGGAAGTTCACCAGAGCTTCACAGGTTGCCACTGGAGTCCTCTTCCACTTCTCCATGACGACATCACGAAGCTGGTGGATGTTAGAGACCTTTCGCTCCTCCACCTTCCGTTTGAGGATGCCCAACAGATGCTCAATAGGGTTTAGGTTTGGACGGTCCGTAACCTTTACACTCAGCTTCTTTAGCAAGACAGTGGTCGTCTTGGAGGTGTGTTTGGGATCGTTATGTTGGAATACTGCCCTGTGGCCCATTCTCCGAAGGGAAGGGATCATGCTCTGCTTCAGTATGTCACAGTACATGTTGGCGTTCATAGTTTCCTCAATGAACTGTAGCTCCCCAGTGCCGGCAGGAGTCATGCAGCCCCAGACCACAACACTCCCACCACCATGCTTGACTGTAGGCAAGATACAATTGTCTGTGTACTCCTCACCTGGTTGCCGCCACACATGCTTGACACCATCTGAACCAAATACGTTTATCTTGGTCTCATCAGACCACAGGACATGGTTCCAGTAATTCATTTCCTCAGTCTGCTTGTCTTCAACAAACTGTTTGCGGGCTTTCGTGTGCATCATCTTTAGAAGAGGCTTCCTTCTGGGATGACAGCCATGCAGACCAATTTGATGCAGTGTGCGGCTTATGGTCTGAGCACTGACAGGCTGACCCCCCACCCCTTCAACCTCTGCAGCAATGCTGGCAGCACTCATAGGTCTATTTCCTAAAGAAAACCTCTGGATATGAAACTAAGCATGTGCACTAAACTTCTTTTGTCGACCATGGCGAGGCCTGTTCTGAGTGGAACCTGTCCTCTTAAACCGCTGTATGGTCTTGGCCACTGTGTTGCAGCTCAGTTTCAGGGTCTTGGCAATCTTCTTATAGCTTAGGCCATCTTTATGTAGAGCAACGTTTCCTTTTTTCAGATCCTCAGAGAGATCTTTGCCATGAAGTGCCATGTTGAACTTCCAGTGACTAGTATGAGAGAGTGAGAGCGATAACACCAAATTTAACACACCTTCTCCCCATTCACACCGGAGACATTGTAACACTAACGAGTCAAAAGACACCGGGGAGGGAAAATGGCTAATTGGGCCCCATTTGGACATTTTCACTTAGAGGTGTACTCACTTTTGTTGCCAGCGGTTTAGACATTAATGTCTGTGTGTTGAGTTCATTTGAGGGGATAGCAAATGTACACTGTTATAAAAGCTGTAGACTCACTACTTTACATTGTAGCAAAGTGTAATTTCTTCAGTGTTGTCACATGAAAATATATAATAAAATATTTACAAAAATGTGAGGGGTGTACTCACTTTTGTGAGATACTGTACTTATTTAATTTTGTCTACCATTTGCTTCATAGAAATTCCCAAACCCCCCTCTCCAGTACTAGCAAAAAATGAGACATGTTGAGAGTACGAGAATTTATTCCAGGCTAGTCACTGTTTTTTAGCTTGTCCAAATAATCCTGTTGGCGACAATATAAGCCAATTATTTCTGTCCCTCAAACAATGAGAGAATTATTTTGACTTTCTGATGTTACTCTGATATTACCTGTTGTTCCATTAAACTGAGGTTGTTCTGACCTGACTCTGACACTAGTCTGGCAGCCTTGGGTACTGCAGCCTTCCACCTGCTATCTCAAATAGGACCAGTCTCCACCCAGTCTGGCAATCAGTAGCTCAGTTTAAGTTCAGCAGATCAGTCCAGATCAGTCATCCTTGCCCAAGCAACATGACTGCTTGTCCTTGGAAGTTTCACTGAGAACTCTGCCCACCTGTCCCTAGAAATCTTGCATACTGAGCAGTACCCTGTCTTGGAAATTCCTCTAGGCTTCCAGTCACCTGTTGCAAGAAATCCTGCATGCTGGGCAGGACCCTGGCCCTGGTAGTTCCTCTCTGCAATCTGCATATTTTTCCTTAGAAATCCTGCACTCTGAGAAGTACCTTGCCTTTGGAATTACACTGTGCAATCTGCTTACCTGTCCCTAGAAATCCTGTGCAATGAGTCGTTACCCATTCTTGGAAATTATGTGTGCTGAACAACCTCCAGTGCCCTCAGACCCCTGCACTCAGGAAAGAAGGAGATGCATGCAGAGAAGATAATAGTATCCTACTTTAAACCTACCCTGACAACTGGATCGAAGAAAGTTGTAAAATATTTTGGAAATTAAGCATATTTTGAAAGAGCTTAGTCAGCTTGAGGTGCAAACGTTAGCTTACACATTTACAACACACAACTCACCCGTGTTGACATTTATTACCTTGGCAAAGTATCTTCCCATCAAACCTTCAAGTTCTACAGAGAAAGTAGCTATTTTATATTTTAAGGGGGGGGGGGCATTTACTGCAGTGTGTACTCATAACTATCATTCGGCAAAGAATGTTAGGCTTTCTACTACTACTTAGAACCCTGAAGGTATTACAGTATATCTCTCATTTATACAAAAAGGGGGCTTTTGTGGTGTTTTAACATATATCCTATTATCAATTGAGTATTAAAAGCATGTCCTTATTTGAGTGCAAACATGAAAGCAAAACTAAATGTTCTCTCCTGAAGTTGTAAATCTTTTTAAGAACTAAAACTATATCCTCTACATCACTTACATTTGAATATCATTTTAATACACATTTCCTATATTAACGAGGAACTGCTTTAAACAATTCACTTGAAATATACCGTATATACTCGTGTATAAGTTGACCCGTGTATAAGCCGACCCCTACTTTTGCCCAAAAAATATGGGAAAACATATTGACCCGCGTATAAGCCTAGGGTGGCAAATGCAGCAGCCAGAACACAGGGACGGGGAGCCAGATCACAGGGATTTTAGCCAGGACACAGGGATATTAGCCAGGACACAGGGATTTTAGCCAGGACACAGGGATAATAGCCAGGACACAGGGATAATAGCCAGGACACAGGGATTTTAGCCAGGACACAGGGATATTAGCCAGGACACAGGGATATTAGCCAGGACACGGATATTAACCAGGACACAGGGATTTTAGCCAGGGCACAGAGACTGTAGCCAAAACACATAAGGGATGAGTAAGGTAGTTTCACATTAAACAGAGCTGTGCTGATTCTAAGAGCCGTTCTGTGCTTGTAACTGTGACTAAACACATTGGAATGCAGAGAATGCAGAGGGAGCTGCAGCTCTTCACTGAGATCAGGAGGTGGGCGGGACTGAACAGCTAAGATCAGCTTTTCCCGCCCACCTCCCGACATCAAGCTGAAAATCTGACACCTCTCTCAGCATTCTCTGCATTCCAATGTGTTTAGTCACAGTTACAAAGCACAGAACTGTTCTTAGAAGCAGCACGGCTCTGTTTAATGTGAAACTACTGATCACCCACAGACACTGACTCGGGTATAAGTAGAGGGGGGTCTTTTTCAGCACAAAAAATGTGCTTAAAAACTCGGCTTATACCCGAGTATATACGGTACTTAGTTATCATGCAAACATTTTCTCAAAATGTTTTCCTAATACATATCTATCAGGGACAAGTCTGAAAATTGGAGATTAGGGTATTAGTCTTTGTTTTCTCCCACACATAAGGCTGTCTTCATGTAAAAGGGTCAGTTATGTAACAGTGGTCAGGCCAATCAAATGGTTGCTAGACCCAAACACCCACACATGGGAGAAGTTTACATACTTCACCCTGAAAGCACCAAGTATTGTTTCTGGTTGCTGCGGAGACAGAAACGGCAGGGAAGAGCTAATATAACAAAGGCATTGTCATTTTGCCCTGAATGGGCAAGGTAACAGCATTTCTGTAAGGTAAACCTGACATGCGGTAAAGACACAAGCCGGTGACCCCCTTCTGTAAATACTAGTTGCCTGGCTGTAAAACTGACCCACTGGTTTCAATGTTTGAACAGACACTAATGTGGAACAAATATACAATTGTTTCTAGGGGAGGGGGTATGTCTCTCCCCCGAGTCATTCAGCTGAGTTGGAAAAGGAACCTGTGAAAAAGCCTTTGCTTGCTGTAAGTACTGAATAAATATATATGAAAATGAAAACTAAATACTTAAATAACAAAATAAATACATATATACTGTATGTGTGTGTATACATATATATATATAGGCAGTCCCCTAGTTACAAACATCCAACTTACAATCGATTCCTACTTATAAACGGAGGTAGACAACAGGAACTGAGAGGAAGTCTACTCCTAGGAAGGCAAATTCACTCCTGTAAGAGTTATTATGGGAAAAAGATGTCGCGACTGATGCTTTATCACCAATCCTTGTTTCCACAACTTCCCAAAATTTTCAAAATCCAATTATCATTGGGACAGAAAGTGACGTGAATAGAAACATAGACAGCAAAACAAACTTAACAGGAGTGTTAACCCTTCCCTATGCTATCCAAAATATTTTTTGTGGCTAAAGCTACATTTACAAAATCTACCTGTTCCGAATTATAAATAAATTCAACTTAACTACTTCCCGACCAGCGCCGTAAATAGGCGGCGGTCGGGTTTGAGCGGCTGTACCGGGACATAGCCTGCACCTGCAGGCTATATCCCGGTATCATTTTTTAGAGCTGGCGGTCGGCTATCCAGGGGTAACGACCGATCCGGCTCGGGAGCCGCTCGGTCGTTACCCCAGGGGGCGGGAGGGGCGCCCCCCCCCCCCGCCGCCTTCCGCCGCTCTTCTCCGGCTTCCCGTCCCACCGGGAGACCGGAGCGACGATCCGGCGCGTCCGCCGGCTGGAAGGAGACCTGACAAAAGCCGTAATCGGCTCCGATCGGGTCTCCTTCGGCAAATTCCGGAAGCGACGTCACAACGTCACTTCCGGTTTACACGGCGGCTAACGGCGCCAAATTAAAAAAAACGACAGTATTCAGAATCGCCGTTTTTGGCGATCTGAATACTGTGAAGTGTAAAGGAGGGATGGGGGGTCTTTTAGACCCCCCGGCCCTCCAAAAAGAGTACCCTATGGAACTTTTTAAATACCGGACTTTGTCGCCATTCCGTGAGTGCACGCAATTTTCAACCAGGTCATGTATGGTATATATTTACTCGGCGTAACATCCTCTTTCACAATATGGAAAAAAATTGGGCTAACTTTACTGTTGTCTTATTTTTTAACTCAAAAAAGTAAAATTGTTCCAAAAAAATCGCGTTTTAAAGACCGCTGCGCAAATACCGTGTGACAAAAAGTATTGAAACAATCACCACTTTATTCTCTAGGGTGTTTGAAAAAAAAAATATATAATGTTTGGGGGTTCTAAGTAATTCTCTAGCAAAAAAAAATGTTTTTAGCTTGTGACCACCAAATGTAAAAAAGTGGCCCGGTTGGTAAGTGGTTAAGAACAAACCTACAGACCCTATATTGTTTGTAACCCGGGGACTGCCTGTGTATATATATCTATATATAGATATATATACATAGTATCTCACAAAAGTGAGTACACCCCTCACATTTTTGTAAACATTTTATTATATCTTTTCATGTGACAACACTGAAGAAATTACACTTTGCTACAATGTAAAGTAGTGAGTGCACAGCTTTTATAACAGTGTATATTTGCTGTTCCCTCAAAATAACTCAACACACAGCCATTAATGTCTAAACCGCTGGCAACAAAAGTGAGTACACCTCTAAGTGAAAATGTCCAAATGGGGCCCAATTAGCCATTTTCCCTTCCCGGTGTCTTGTGACCCGTTAGTGTTACAATGTCTCCGGTGTGAATGGGGAGCAGGTGTGTTAAATTTGGTGTTATCGCTCTCACTCGCTCATACTGGTCACATGGCAAAGAACTCTCTGAGGATCTGGAAAAAATAATTGTTGCTCTACATAAAGATGGCCTAAGCTATAAGAAGATTGCCAAGACCCTGAAACTGAGCTGCAGCAGGGTGGCCAAGACCATACAGTAATTTAATAGGACAGGTTCCACTCAGAACAGACCTCACCATGGTCAACCAAAGAAGTTGAGTGCACATGCTTAGCGTTATATCCAGAGGTTGTCTTTGGGAAATAGACGTATGAGTGCTGCCAGCATTGCTGCAGAGGTTGAAGGGGTGAGGGGTCAGCCTGTCAGTGCACAGACCATACGCCGCACACTGCATCAAATTGGTCTGCATGGCTGTCGTCCCAGAACGAAGCCTCTTCTAAAGATGATGCACAAGAAATCCCCCAAGCAGTTTGATGAAGACATGCAGACAAAGGACATACATTACTGGAACCATGTCCTGTGATCTGATGAGACCAAGATAAACTTATTTGGTTCAGATGGTGTCAAGCGTGTGTGATGGCAACCAGGTGAGGAGTACAAAGACAAGTGTGTCTTGCCTACAGTCAAGCATGGTGGTTGGAGTGTCATGGTCTGGGGCTGCATGAGTGCTGCTGACACTGGGGAGCTACAGTTCATTGAGGGAACCATGAATGAGAACATGTACTGTGACATACTGAAGCAGAGCATGATCCCCTCCCTTCAGAGACCGGGCCGCAGGGCAGTATTCCAACATGATAACGACCCCAAACACACCTCCAAGACAACCACTGCCTTGCTATAGAAGCTGAGGGTAAAGGTGATGGACTGGCCAAGCATGTCTCCAGACCTAAACCAAACTGAGCTTCTGTGGGGCATCCTCAAATGGAGGTGGAGGAGCGCAAGGTCTCTAACATCCACCAGCTCTGTGATGTTGTCATGGAGGAGTGGAAGAGGAAACCAGTGGCAACCTGTGAAGCTCGGGTGAACTCCATGCCCAAGAAGGTTAAGGTAGTGCTGGAAAATAATGGTAGCCACGCAAAATATTGACACTTTAGCCCCAAGTTGGACATTTTCAAATAGGGGTGTACTCACTTTTGTTGCCAGCGGTTTAGACATTAATGGGTGTGTGTTGAGTTATTTTGAGGGGATAGCAAATTTACAGTGTTATACAAGCTGTACACTCATTACTTTACAATGTAGCAAAGTGTCATTTCTTCAGTGTTGCCACATGAAAATATATAATAAAATATTTACAAAAATGTGAGGGGTGTACTCACTTTTGTGAGATACCGTGTATATAAATATATATATATATATATATATATATTGTGGGGGGTTAGCTCAATGGGGATCACCTCTCCTGAAAAAAAGCAGTCCAAACGGCAGGTTTGCTTAAAATCTGGCTTGCAGCCAGGTTTATTTAAAAGGTTGCATATAGAAATCAAAATAACCAAATCAGAAAATACATTCTCGCCATCCAGGTACTTAGGCCCCTTTAACACGGACTTCCGTTCAGGTCCACCGGCCAATTTTTTAGGCGGGCCTGAATTCTCCTCTGTGGAGCGAAGGATGTCAGTGATGACATGTCCGCTGACATCCGCCACTCTCTGATCCAATCCATGCACCGTAAAGTCCGACAGGTGAAAACCCTATCTTTCCATCCATCTGGGGATCGGATCGGATGACAATGAACAGACTGTCCATTTTCATCCGATTTTCCATAGAGGAGAGCGGTGCTCTGTCATCCACTGGCTCAGCGGGGATCAGCAGAGTGAGCAAAAACGGACCCAGCACACGGACATGGCCGTGTGAAAGGGGCCTAACTAAACAGTACATATTTCTTAACTGAGCGGTGTAGGGCTTCTCCCAGACACCCACAAATCATAGAACGTGCAAACCTTTTGTCTTGGTCCATAAGCGAACTTCCCTGTGTCAGCTCTCTGAGGCTGATAGTTCCAAAACTCTCCTCTGAACCTGGTTATTTAAACCACCTGATGGTGGATAACAGTGGACCACAAAATCCGGTCCAGAACCAACCCTGCCAAGGTGGCTGGTAAAACCCAGACCAGATTCCACCTTATTCCATTCCAAATGAACGCATGTGAGTTGACACATAGCAACCGTCGATCACCTCGCTACGCATAACGTCACAATATATGTATACATTCTGTATTCAATAGTCCAACTGATCAATGCCCAAACAGCTCAGAATTATTAGATGTTGCTGGAGTTGGCTTTTAATAAACAGGTCAAACATTTGATGGTTATTTTATTAAAACAAATTCAATGAATTCATATCTCCACCAAGCATTTCAAATTTTAATGTAAAGTAATATTTTATATATTCCCAAATGAAATAGATATACAGAGAACAATACAGCTTAACATAATATACTTAAATTATTCCTTCTTTTTTTTCTCTATCCATAGTATTTTGTTAACAGTAATTCTGTACCAATATAATGTAACTGTCATTTATCCGATAAATACTGTCACAATACTTATCACAGGCTTATATTATAGTAAATCTGTTCTGAATGAAGATGAATTTGCAAAAGATAATTCAGTTATAGCTCAATCCCCTTGTCAGAAGCAGGTGTGCAAGGATATACCCAGCTATGAGTTTAATTAACAGTGCAGACAGTTCTACTATTTTACGTATCACATATGAATTGTCAAGGTTAAGTGCTAATTTGAAAGAAGTGTGATGCCACTGGGCCATATTAAGAGGCCATTAAAAGCCTTCAGTATCTGCTTTGTGTCCTTGTAATTCAGACAAAGACACAGTAGGGCATACCTCATTGGTCATTACTATCCACTCTGCCTTGGTACAGGTATGTTTATGTGACTTAAACCATTTAAGCATGAGTTAAGGTTTCACTGTGCTGTATAATGGCTTCTTTGTGAAAAGAAAGGCTTCAGACAGTGATTCCAAATCTTCCTGGTGCTTTTCAAAGTGTGCAGTCTGTTTATAAGCTGATGCACGGCTAATGGGTTTCTTCTGAGTTACAAGTTGATTTATGGACAAAGACAGGGCGAGCTTTCACTGAGTTTGTTCCGTACATTAATGACAAGCTTGAGTTAAGAGTTTTGATCCCTGTATGGATCGGGTAAGTACTCATGGACTCCCATTCCATACCTCATCTGAGCTTAGAAAATAAAACTGCCTCTGAAAAATATTTTTGAGATGATCTTTTTTTCTTTTGTTTCCCCGGGGTTTATAACCTCTTTAAAATGTTAATAAAAGCCATATATTGTTGTTTTACCTATGGTAAGTCTATAATAAGGTTTACCTGTAGGTACTGGAGATATTTACTTGTGTAGCAGGGGCTGATGTCACCAGCGCATGCACTCTAAAGAAACAGCACACCCATGCCGTAGACAGTGACTTCCGCATGCGTACACGGGAGTGATGTGACGTCCATTCAAAGACCCGCGAACCCATAAGGAAGACCTGGTGAAAATGGAAGCCCTGTCAGCTGTGAGTATGCCGCTGGAGGGCTTCATTTTAAGGTAATTTTCACATAATGTGCGATGCATACTACAACATTAAAACTTTGCTTTTCAGGGGAAAAGTTTATTTTTTTATTTTATATTGTTTCACATTTACTACTGCTTTCAGTAAACTAGATGGCTGCCTTAGCCCCCAATTCTTTTCCTTTGTCAGCTAGGGACTAGAGATGAGTGGATCTCCCCAGGTTTGAGCCATGTGAGGTTGGTCAAATCTTGCTTGAAGTCTATATGGGGTGAAATATGATACCACATTCTGCATCGTTTTTAGTAATAGGCAGGCTATTGTCAAAAAGGGTCAGGGTGCTGAGCACTGCCATAAGAGATATTCAAGGGAAAAAAAAAAAAAAACAAACATGTCTATACTTACCTACTCTGTGCAATCAAATCTCACAGAGCGGGAGGGAATCTCCTCTTTTCAGTCGGCGCTCCTGGCCCCTCCTCTCTGGCCAGTGCTTCCCATGGGGGCACTCATGTGTGCTCGCACCCAAGTCCCTCTGCTGCGTCCATTGACACAGGCAGCGAGACTCGGCCCCATACCCGGCTTCCTCATCAGTGGCAGTAGCAGACTGTATTCTGGCATCATATATTTTGGATGTGTAAATCATTTATTAACATTTATTTTGGCTTAACCACTTCACCCCCCGAAGGATTTCCCACTGTAGGACCAGAGCACTTTTTGCGATTTGGCATTGCGTCACTTTAACTGACAATTGCGCGGTCGTGCGGCGTTATACCCAAACAAAATTTGTGTTCTTTTTTTCCCCCACAAATAGAGCTTTCTTTTGGTGGTATTTGATCACCTCTGCGTCATTTCTGATTGCAAAAAAAAAACAATAACAAAACAAAAAAATAGCGACAATTTTGCTAAAAAAAAAATATATATATTTCTTACTTTTTGCTAAAATACAAATCCAAAAAAAAATATAAAAATAACGACATATTTACAGTAACCAGGGTTTTTTCACAGTTTTTACAGGCTGTATAGGCGGGGTTATAGTTTCAGGGCTATTTTTAGCGTCTAGCGGCGGTAATGATCATTTCTTTTTTACATTTTTGCGGTCTTTAATTAAGAGTACCAAACATTTGTACCGTTGAAAACGCGTTTGGTTAGTTATTTGCGACTAACGCTAAAAAAAAAAATGATTTTTATACTCCTTCTTATATTTAGCCGGTTTTGGCTACTTATGTAAACAAAAAAAAAATATAAAAAAAAACCTAAACATAAAATCGTTTTTCATTCTTTATATATATAA
>BLSH010449976.1:267883-282147 GCA_018402905.1 Glandirana rugosa | reverse complement strand
CCTCCGGCGGCGCGCGCGCGCTCACTAGGCTCGTGAGCGCGGCCGCCGTCATATGACGGCGATTTGCGCTCACGAGCCACCTTGCCGCCGTCAAATGCCGATCGGCGGTCGGCAAGGAGTTAAGCAAGGTGACATGGAATACTGGGTGTACTCGGAGCTAAGAGGGGAGGTTCAGCTCGTATTCCACCCTATTGACTTTCCTCTTGACTGAGAAGGGCCCCATGAATCTAGGTCCTAGTTTTCTGGAGGGGCAAGAAAGCTTTAAGTTCTTGGTAAAAAGCCAGACTTGATAGCCTGGCTGGAGGTCCAGTTCCTATCAAAAGCTTGTTTGTTATGTGCCTGTGTCCGGGCCAGGGTCTCCTGGAGCAGCCTGTTATTCTCTTGAAGAAAATTGGTAATATCCCATACGGCAGGCACTGAGCTTTCGGGAACCATATTAGGAAGGAAGGAGGGGTGGTAGCCGAGGTTCGCCCAGAATGGTGACTGGCTGGTGGCAGAGTGAACTGAGTTATTATATGCAAACTCGGCTACCGGCAGCAGGGAGGCCCAATCGTCCTGAGCAAACGATGAATAGCAGCGCAGATACTGCTCCAGGGTCTGGTTTGTCCTCTCCGTCTGGCCATTGGTTTGAGGATGGTAGGCGAAGGAAAAAGCCAGTTCAATTCCTAACGTTGAACACAACGCTTTCCAGACCCTGGAGGTGAATTGTACCCCTCGGTCCGACACAATGCTGGTAGGTAGGCCATGGAGACGGATAATTTCCTTAATGAAAGTCTTTGCTGTCTAGATTGCTGAGGGTGTACCCTTCATGGGAATAAAATGGGCCATCTTGGTAAGACGGTCGACTACCACAAGGATGGTCATGAACCCTTCAAAAGGAGGCAACTCCACTATAAAGTCCATGGAAAGCTGTGACCATGGGCATTCAGGGATAGGAAGTGGAATCAGAATCCCCCATGCCTTGGTTCTGTCGACTTTGTTGCAAGCACAAGTAGGGCAGGCTTTCACATATTCCCTGCAGTCCTTGTCGGATAATGGCCACTAGAACAACCTAGAGAGCAAGTCTGCAGTCTTGCAACCACCGAAGTGTCCTGCCAGTTTGTGGTCGTGACACAGTTCCAGGACTGCCAGACGCTGCTCCTCAGGGACGAAGATCTTCGTACCGAACCGCCACAGTCCGTCTTGAAGGGTCAGCCTGGGATCCGGTGCGGTGGGAGATCCAGCAACAGATCACCTGATCCGAGATAAGAGATCCTCTTGGACCAACAGGAAATTCCATGCAGGGAGGATTGTATCAGGTGGGGGAGAGTCTCCTGGTTCCAGAAACATCCGTGACAGGGCATCAGGTTTCACATTTTTAGACCCAGGCCTGTAGGTGATATGGAGCTGAAAACGTGAGAAAAAGAGAGCCCATCGGGCTTGACTGCGTTTTTGTGGTCAGTAAAAACTAGGACTGGGTGCAGGGCTCCTTCCAGCAGGTACCACTATTCTTGTAGAACAGACTTTATGGCGAGGAGCTCCCTATCCCGCACATCATAATTTCTTTCCGGTGTCAGCTTCCGGGAATAGAAGGCAATTGGGTGTAGTGCAGCCTTTGGCCCTTGACTCCTACGGCCGTCTCAGAGGCGTCTACCTCCAGTATGTAGGGTAGAGCAGGGTCCAGGTGTTTCAGGACTGGAGTGGAGGTGAAGAGCTCCTTGAGTCGCTGGAAGGAGGCTTGTGCTTCAGGTGTCCAGTGGAAACAGGAGTTCTGTTTTGTCAGTTGGGTGATGGGGGTGATCACCGCCGAGAACACCTTAACGAACTTCCTGTAAAAATTGCGAAACCCACAAAACGTTGCACCGCCTTCTTGTCGGTTGGTGCTGGCTAGTTTACTATGGCGGAGACCTTCTGGTGGTCCATTGTGATGCCTGAGACAGAAAGGAGATACTTGAGCATTCAAATGCGCACTTCTCGGCCTTGGTGTAGAGGCCGTGCTGACGAAGGCGGCTCAACACGCTCTTGACGTAGTTTCGGTGCTCCTCTAGGGAAGGGGAGAAGATGAGGATGTCATCTAAGTACACCACCATAAACAGATCAAGGAAGTCCCGGAAGATGTCAAGGTGCTGAAATGTGGCTGGTGCGTTGCATAGTCCAAACGGCATTACCAGGTACTCATAATGGCCGAACCTGGTCCGGAAGGCCATTTTCCATTCATTCCCTTCCTTGATCCGAATGAGGTTATAGGCCCAGTAGAGGTCTAATTTGGAGAAAACGGTGGAAGAAGCGAGCCTCTGAAACAACTCCGGGACTAACGGGAGAGGGTACTGGTTCTTGACCGTGATCTTGTTTAGGTCTCTGTAATCAATACAGGGTCTCAGGGATTTATCCTTTTTTTCTACAAAGAAGATCCCAGCCCCGGCAGGAGATGAGAGGGCCGGATGAACCCCTTCTCCAGGTTCTCATCCAGATAGGATTTGAGGGCTGCCAATTCCTTCACAGAGAGTGGATAAATTCTGGCGATAGGTACCTCCGTGCCAGGAAGCAACTCTATGGGACAGTCATAGGGATGGTGTGGCAGCAGGACATCCGCACCTTTCTTGCTGAACACATCAAGGCAATCGTGGTATACTGAGGGCACAGCAAGGCGAACTTCTGAGTCTGGGTCAGAGTCCGGGCAAGATGCAGCTAAGACGGGTCCAGCGGGTGGTGGAAAGCAGTGGTGCTGGCAATAGGTCGAGTTGAACTGAACGTTACCAGTGACCCAGTTGACGTGGGGGCAGTGTGCCCGAAGCCAGGGAAGTCCGAGGATGACTGGGGATAGCGGAGGTCATTCAGAACAAAAGTTCTGAATGACCGTCAGATGTTCGGGTTAAGAGAGTGACGGTCTCATGGGTCATGGACCCGGATTTGATGGGGGACTCATCGGCCAGGAGAAGAGTCATCGGGCACGCCTTGGGCATGAGGGGTATTTGGTGTAGAGTTGCAAAGTTCAGGTCCATGAAGCAGCCGCAGACTCCAGAGTCTATAATGGCCCAGACTGGGACATCCCCACTGGGCAGCAGCAGCACTATGGCAAGCGCCGCATGCGTCTTGGCATCAGGTATTGTCCATACCTGATGCCAAGACGCATCCGGTGCTTGCCATAGTGCTGCACCTTGGTTGCGCGGGGAGGCTTTTCCCGACTTGACGGGGCAGGTCCGCACTGAATGTCCAAAGCCCCCGCAATACAGGCACAGGCCGCTGGACAGACGTCTCTGCCATTCTTCGGATTACAGGTCTCTCAGGAAAACAGGTCACACGCTGTAGATCAGACAGCACTTGCTGCAGGATGCACTCTGCTTAAATAGAGCCGTTTGGCACCATTTCCGGCACGTGCGCGCGCAAAAGAGCGAACAAGTCCTTTCGCACAGGTCTTCTTCTAACAAGCTCCTTCATGGCCTCCTCCCATATTCGCCTCCAGGACTTCTGCCGAGCCTCTCCCATCCTCTGGAATTCCCTACCCCAAGCTGTCAGACTGTCTCCAAATCTATCCACTTTCAGGCGATCCCTAAAGCTATATAAAACTTGTATGATAATAATAATATAATAATATTCAGCATTGAAGGGCACTGATGGGCAGCCTTTATGAGCACTGATAGGTGGCACTGATGTCCACTGATAGGCAGCACTGATGGAGGGCACAGTGGTGTAGTGGTTAGCACTTTTGCCTAGCAGCAAAAGGGTCACTGGTTCAAATCCCAACCAGGACACTACCTGCCCGGAGTTTGCATGTTCTCCCTGTGCGTGCGTGGGTTTCCTCCAGGTACTCCGGTTTCCTCCCACACTCCAAAGACATGCTGGTAGGTTAATTGGATCCTGTCTAAATTGGCCCTAGTATGTGCATGTATGAATGCGAGTTAGGGACCTTAGACTGTAAGCTCCTTGAGGGTAGGGACTGATGTGAATGTGCAATGTATATGTAAAGTGCTGCGTAAATTGACGGCACTATATAAGTACCTGAAATAAATAGAATACATAAAAAAATAAATAGATGGCACTAATAGGCGGCACTGAAAAGGAGGCTCTGACAGGCATCACTGATGGGAACTGAAAGACAGCACTGATGGGCACCCTTGGTGGGCACTACTGGTGAGCACTAGCAGGCATCGCTGATGAGGCTGCACTGATTATCAGCACAGATCCCCCCGTCAGGAAAGCCACTTATCGGTTCTCCTCTACAAACATGCTGTCAGCGTGAGTAGAGGAATGTCGATAACTAGCACTTCATATTTACACTGTGATCAGCTGTGATTGGACACAGCTAATCACATGAGCCTATGTCTAAGTAACACACCACACCACCGATCGCCACAGTGTGCCCCCTGGGGGCACGCACAAGCGAAATGTTGTGAAGGATGTCATATCCAGTCACAACAATTAAACCACCACCCCGCCGTCATTTTGCTATAGGTCGGGTGGGATGTGGTTAATAAGTACAGCACTCAGGGTAGGCCTCAGGTTTTCCAGGAAGCCTGAGTGATGTCATCTGTGCCTAAGCAGAATTGCAGAACCTGGGCTGTGGTAAGTATCCTAATACAGCTACAACTAATCTTTTAAGGTGCCACCGATATCACTTCCTGCAGCCTTCCGGGTAACCTACGGATCCCAAATCTCTTAAGAATGTGTTCCTGTGAGTGCCCGTTCACACAGGGGCGACTTGCGATCTGACCTGAGTTGCCTCAAGTCGCTTGACATTTGAAATCCCATTGAAATGAATGGGAGCCGTCTTAATATACACAACTGAAGTCGCTGCGACTTCAAGGCGACTTCTGAAAAGGTTCCTGTACTACTTCTAGGCGACTTCTATCCGACTTGTGCCCATAGGATTCAATAGAAGTCGCCTCCAAGTCGGATCCCCATCTACATGGAAGCGACAGTTAAAAGAATAGAATTTATTTTTAGGCAGCCCCCTCCCTCCCTTCTCTGATTGGTCAAGACAAAGTCGCCTGGCAAAAGTCGTGTTGTAAAGTCGCCTGAGGTCCTTGAAGTCACATTGAAAGTTGCGCTGAAATCGCCTAGCGAAGTCGCGCCGAAGTCGGGTCACCCCTATGTAGATGCAGGCTAATGCTCAGTGAAGTTGCCTAGACCAGATAGCAATTAAAATGTGTGGGTGGAGGGCTAATAAACAGAGTTTAGGTCTTTTGCAGTGCAAGGTATGCGCTAGGAAAACTTCAATCTTATTGGCTGCTATGGAGTACTTTGTTTTGCACTTCAAATTTGCTCTCTGCTTTGCCTTCAAGGTAGCCAAACACATTCAATGGCAGTTGGATCAACATATGTTGATTGTCTCAAAAATAGAAAAGCTCAGTAGGATTTACCAAAGCTGGAGAGTGCAAAATCTGGTGCAGCTCTGCATAGAAACCAATCACCTTCCATTTTTTTTTGTCAAAGCATTATTGAACAAGCTGAAATTAAAATCGGGTTGGCTACCATGAACAGCTGCACCAAATTTTGCACTTTTTTATCAGAATAATGGAATCAATAAAGATATTCAGAGGAATTCACAAAGGGTGTTATTGACACTCTTTAGACTTCTTTTAATCATAAAATATGCAGCGCTGTGATGAAAAACACCAAAAACTTCTTTTGGGACACAGCACGGAAAGTGTTGGTGCATGTGTCCAATTCATGTACCTACCAGCTGCATGGCCGAGGGGTTTCGTAGTAGGGGTTGGTGGAGCCTGATGGAGAACTGAGAGACAAGTTCTCCATTAGGTCCAACCTTGCTGTTTACTGCCAGCACACAGCAGTGGGCTAATCCACAGCCGCTATTCAGTTCAATAGTGGCTTTCAAATCCGCTCAAAATTAAAGCGGACCTGTTCAGGAATTGGTCTCTCAGTTCTCCATTAGGCTCTGCCTAGCCAGTGACAAGTCGTTTCCCAAATATAGGCACTGCCATCTTTGGGTAATGACATTACATTTTTTCTACATTTAGCTTTTGGCCCGGGGAATCTCCTGGCCAGCAGCTGAATGGGGCCAACAATAAAGCCCTGTGCGGGAAGCTGTCACACACATGACAGCTTCCCTGCCCACTCTAAGCACTGGTGTATGCCAGCTCAGGACTGGTTTTAATTACTGCCAGTATCTTAATCTTAGAACTGGTGACAGATACAGGCAGGTAGATCAGATATAAACTACTGTCACAAAACAGAACAGTAACAGTAACAGTAATAGCTTTATTGCATTTTTTTTGCAGATTGTATGTAAGTTTTTTTTAAATCATATTTTATTTATGTTTTTTTCAACACAAAAGTAAAAAAAAGAAAAGATATTCAAAGAAACGTACAGGATATGACCTCCTTTTCTACCAGTCAGGGTGAAAGATGCTACATAAATCCAAAAAGCAGATGAGTGTATTGGAACTGTCCTTGTGCAAAAACAACACTTCATCTTAAGGGTAGCTATTACAACTGCTTACTAAGACATGGAACATAACACCCCTATTAAAGCTTAACTGCAACACAATGTGCTTTCATACGGCAGTAAACGATGTATAGCTGAACACATTTGTATACAGCAGGCATTGACAGGATAACAATTCAAATGAATACATTTGTTATCAGCAGGTATGTTGTTTAGAACCATTCCTACCATATTTTTGGGGGGTACTTATATGCAGGCGAGTTAGGTGTTCTAGGAAAAAGCAAATCTCCTCACACTGATGATCTCACTCAAGTTCTAATTCATTGAAGGTGGCAATCACTGCGACAGTCCCTGGCAATGGGACCCCCTACTAACGCATTTCACCTGATAGGGCTATACTCACAAGTACAAGTAGAATGCCTGACACAAGTTTCAGATTAACCCCAGACACCCCTTCACTGACTGTTGGTGGAAGCGGTGAAGTTCATTTTTGCGCTGGCAATTTCGTAGCAAAGAACAATGCTCTGCTTAACCCCAACCTCAGATACGACTGGATCCCTAGGATAATATGTTGGACAATGGCTTTCCTATTATCAGACCAATTTGGGGCATCCCAAAGAAGATAAATAAGAGCTCATGAAGACTGATCACAGCAAGTGTAACTGAGCTATCAAAGAGGCCATCCTTGTGGAATAGGGGGGGGGGGTCCTATATGTCCTGTGTATAATATATAGCTGGGCCAATCTCTGGGAGGCTGATATGGAAATGGAAAGGAAACACCTGAAACACCTTTGACCACATGCCTTCCTCTATATGTCCAAAATTTTGAGTCCATTGTTCTCTACATTTTAAGGGATATATTTTAACAGTTGTGTGTGTAGATTGGATCATTCCATATAGATGAGATAACTCCCTTTGAGCTGTTGGACATTAATATGTTTATCAGCTTTTAGACAAGTTTTAGAGATTTCTAGTAATCTATGAGTAAGACTTTGCCCATAAAGGGACTTTGTCTCTAGAGCAAAACCAAAGAAGCTACTGCAGCTAAAAGGTATAGGCACCCAGAAGTGGCAGCAGAAGCTTTAAAAAGTGTGCAGTTATGGCCAAATGATAGGCCATTCTAACAGGCACTTCAAGGAAGTGATTAAACTTAAAGTATCTCACTAAAGTGAGTACACCCCTCACATTTTTGAAAATATTTTATTAGATCTTTTCATGTGACAACAGTGAAGAAATGACCCTTTGCTACAATGTAAATTAGTGAGTGTACAGCTTGTATAACACTGTAAATTTGCTGTCCCTTAAAAAAATTGGGCCCAAAGCGTCAAGATTTTTTGTGGCCACCATTATTTTCCAGCACTGCCTTAACCCTCATGGGCATGGAGTTCACCAGAGCTTCGCAGGTTGCCACTGGAGTCCTCTTCCACTCCTCCATGACGACATCACAGAGCTGGTGGATGTTAGAGACCTTGCGCTCCACCTTCCGTATGAAGGTGCCCCACAGATGCACAATAGGGTTTAAGTCTGAAAACATGCTTGGCCAGTCCATAATCTTTACCCTCAGCTTTTTTAGCATGGCAGTGTTCGTCTTGGAGGTGTGTTTGGGGTTATTATCATGTTGGAATACTGCCCTGCGGCCCAGTCTCCAAAGGAAGGGGATCATGCTCTGCTTCAGTATGTCACAGTACATGTGGGCATTCATGGTTTCCTCAATGAACTGTAGCTCCCCAGTGCTGACAGCACTCATGCAGCCCCAGACCATGACACTCCCACCACCATGCTTGACTGTAGGCAAGACACACTTGTCTTTGTACTCCTGATCTGGTTGCCGCCACACACGCTTGACACCATCTGAACCAAATAAGTTTATCTTGGTCTCATCAGACCACAGGACATGGTTCCAGTAATCCATGTCATTAGTGGGCTTTCTTGTGCATCATCTTTAGAAGAGGCTTCCTTCTGGGATGACCGCCATACAGACCAATTTGAAGCAGTGTGGGGCGTATGGTCTGAGCACCGACAGGCTGACCCCCCACCCCTTCAACCTCTGCAGCAATGCTGGCAGCACTCATACATCTATTTCCCAAAGACAACCTCTGGATATGACGCTGAGCATGTGCACTCAACTTCTCTCGTTGACCATGGCAAGGCCTGTTCTGAGTAGAACCTGTCCTTTTAAACCGCTGTATGCTATTGGCCACAGTGCTGCAGCTCAGTTTCAGGGTCTTGGCAATCTTCTTATAGCCTAGGCCATCTTTATGTAGAGCAACAATTCTTTTTTCAGATTCTCAGAGAGTTCTTTGATATGAGGTCTGACTTCATTTCAGAATATTTTGAGCTCCCTAACATTTGTACTCCTAAATAGTGCCTTTTGGGGGTATTTGAGGATGAGGATTTTTCTAACAAAACGAAAGTGTTTTTACAACTACTACTGTACTATGCCAGAAACATAGTTGTATTGTACTGGACTAGGAACCCCTAAACATTGCTTTATGGAAACACCTAGTTAATCAAAACATCCCATTATATAAGCTAACGTATGAGGTTAGGGGGTATCCAGCAAAGTTTACCAGGATCTGGGGACCCTGGTTGGACTTACAAGATACCAATGATTGGCTGCATCATTTGCCAAATAACACATCATGACATTAGTGGACATTGTATGGGTGACATTACTCATTACATTGCATACTCTGGACTGTGCTTGAAATTTCGGGTCTCTACTATGGCTTTCCCGATCGGGAAGCAAATCAATAGACATATGTTGAAATACTGTGGTTTGTTTATCGTTGTTCCTTTTTATTGACAGCCTGACAAGTATTGCCAGATGTATTAATACTTTTGCCAGTCCATTTCCACAAATATTGCTATTGTACTCATTCTGATTGTTATAACCTGTTTACGCATGGTATGTGTATACAGTATATGCATCTTACATGTGTTTTCCTTAACCACTTCCATACAACTCGGCTTTCAGTGGTGATGTATGAATGATGCCAGTTTCTGCAACAATAATCCCCAGCAATAGTGCTAGCTTATGTAATAACCTCCAGCATTGATGGTAGTGTCTGTGATCCCCATATGAACTGGCTGGAGTGGTTAACTTTCTGGGGGGGAGGTTGATTAACCACTTGAGCTCTGAAAGATTTTACACACTTCCTTACCAGTCAATTTTTCTTTTATAGAAATGTGCTACTTTAACTGGTAATTGCACAGTTATGCAACACTGTACCCAAAAAGAATTTATATCTTTTTTTTTCACACAAATAAAGCTTTATTTTGTTGGTATTTGCACACCACTGGTTTCAGTTTTTATCATATGACTAACAAAAGACAGAAAATGTATATATATATATATATATATATATATATATTTTCTTACTTTCTGTTATAAAACATTGAATAAAAAAAAAAATATAGGAGAGTAAAGCGGTATGCAATGATACCTTTCTATTGTACTAACATAACAAACAAGCTTTAAGCACTTCAATACTGGGCACTTGAACCCCCTTCCTTCCCGGACCAATTTTCAGCTTTCATCGCTGTTGCAGTTTGAATGACAATTGCGCGGTCATGCGACACTGTACACATATGACATTTTTATCATTTTTTTCACAGAAATAGAGCTTTCTTTTGGTGGTATTTAATCACCCCTGGGTTTTTTATTTTTTGCGCTATAAATTAAAAAAAGACACAGAAAATAAAAAACATTGCATTTTTCTATGTTTCTGTTATAAAATTTTGCAAATAAGTAATTTCTCTTCATAAATTTTGACCAAAAATGATACTGCTACATTTCTTTGGTAAAAAGAACCCAAATCTGGGTTTATTTGGTGTTGGCGGACAGACAGATGTGACAGGGACTGTGACAGATGTGACAGGGACATACAGATGTTTTGTGTATGGTGACAGATGTGACGGGGACAGACAGATGTTTGGGGACTGTGACAGATGTTTTGGGGACATACAGATGTTTTGGGGACTGTGACAGATGTTTTGTGTATGGTGACAGATGTGATGGGGGTCATGCACATGTTTTGGGGGCTGTTTTATGGGGACACTTATGTGTATGGGGACAGGGGTATCAGTGTGCTTGGTGCACTGTGCGGGGGGCGATCTGTGACAGCTTTCTGCATGAAATCCTCATCATGCAGAAAGCTGTCACAGAGCTGCAGCTCCCCCCTTTCACCCCCCCCCCCCCCGCACTGAGCTCTCACTGAGCTTGGCAGGGGGAGAACTGTCACAGAGACGTTCGTCTCTGTTTACAATGTGACGGCTGTGATTGGACACAGCCGTCACATGATCGGGAGGGCCAGTCACTGCGCCCCATATCCCTATCTCTGCTCAGCTGGATCCTGTGATCATAATGATCACAGGATCCAGCAGCAGCGCGGCGCGTGGCCGCGCTGTGAGCTCCCGTTCTGCAGGATGTAAATACACGTCCTGTCAGAACGGGGAAGCTCCCATCCGGCCGTATATGTACAGTGGCCGGGTGGGAGGTGGTTAAAGAGTTTTCCATTCTTCCTCACATTGCTTCAGACCTGAGAAAGAAAGGAAAACTCTCAAAAGCTTTTCTTTATAGTTTAAAGCAATTTCAGCAAACACTAGGACTAAACGCACTATTAACCCCTAGCACTGGTGTCAGCAGACGCACTGTTAACCCCCAGCACTGGTGTCAGCGGAGGCATTATTAACCCCCCAGTATTGGTGTCAGTGGACAAGCTATTGACCCCCAGTACTGGTGTCAGCGGACGCATTATTAAATCCCAGCACTGGTGTCAGCGGACACATTATTAACCCCCAGTATTGGTGTCAGCAGACGCACTATTAACCCCCAGTATTGGTGTCAGCGGACACATTAATAACCCCCAACACAGGTTTCAGTATTATTAACCCCCTCCCCCACATTGGTGATCAGTGGCATTGAAATTTAACCCCTCCCATGACTACCAATGTGGGGGGAGGGGTTAATAATATTGACATTACCACAAATGCAGAAGGGGGTGAGGTGGATTAAAATGTCAATACAATAAGGACAATGCAAGGTGGAGGATGGGGGGTTAACTTTCACTACCACTGACTCCCTGCCTCTTCCGCCCCCCTCGTACCGGCTCTGGAGGGGATGTCTCCCCCCCCCCCAAGCCCTCCGGTGCTTCTACCAGCTCGCCTGTGCGATCAGCGAGCCGGAGAAGTAATCTGGCGCCAGAAGGTAGCCATAGAGAAAACCTAGGGACAGATGGTCCCTGGAAATCTCTATGACGCTCGGAGTTGGTAGAAGAAAACAATGCCGGGGACTCGGCAGGAAAGTCTGAGATCGTTTTTTCTTTTTTTAATCTCAGGCTTACAGGCCCCATATCACTCCATAAAGAGGACCTGTCACACACTATTCCTATTACAAGGGATGTTTACATTCCTTGTAATAAGAATAAAAGTGTTAAAAAATAAAGGTGTAAAAAAAAAAAAAAAAAGAAAGAAATAATTAAAAGAAAATAAACAACAATAAAAAAAAAAAAAATGAAAGCGCCCCTGTCCCCACGTGCTCGCACGCAGAAGCAAACGCATACGCAGGTCGCACCCGCATATGTAAATGATGTTCAAACCACACATGTGAGGTATCACCGCAAACGTTAGCGTGAGAGCAATAATTCTAGCTCAAGACCTCCTCTGTAACTCTAAATATGTAACCTGTAAAAAATTTTAAAGCATCGCCTAGGGAGATTTCTAAGTACCGAAGTTTGGCGCCATACCACGAGTGTGCGCAATTTTAAAGCGTGGCATGTGAGGTATCTATTTACTTGGTGTAACATCATTTTGCACATCATGTAAAAAATTGGGCTAACTTTACTGTTTTGTATTTGTTTTTTATTTCATGGAAGTGTTTTTTTTCCAAAATAAATTGCGTTTGAAAAATTGCTGCACAAATACCGTGTGACATAAAAAGTTGCAATGACCGCCATTTTATTCCCTAGGGTCTCTGCTAAAAAAATATATAATGTTTGGCTTTCTAGCAAAAAAATTTATGACTTTTACATGTTGGAGAGGAGTGCTGGAATTCAAGCGGTATGGAAGTGGTTAATAAACAAGTTAAAAAAAAAATACTGCAAAAAAATGAGTCAATTCACTAAAAAAAAACACATTCAATATTTATTACCTGCCAGCAAGGAAGTCGGTATTTGGTACAAAATAGCAGTGAAATCTTCGCACTATAGGAGCGCTGAACCTTATGTGAATGTGGTTTGGCGAAATAGGTGGTTCGAGGTCATAGAGGCTGCTCACCAGCAACTGTGGGGTCTTGCTGGACTCCCAGAAAGGTACGTTGATGTTTTGAAAGGATGGGAGCCCCACACCCAGAGGGGTACGTTGAGGTTTTGAAAGGATGGGAGCCCCACACCCAGAGGGGTACGTTGAGGTTTTGAAAGGATGGGAGCGCCACACCCAGAGGGGTACGTTGAGGTTTTAAACGGATGGTTTCTGGCTCAGATAATTACTGTATTAAGGCATTGTACTTTTATACTTGTATATTTCCATAGTTTTTAATATATTCTAAGGATTTTTTGTATATTTTTTATTGTGTAGCTTATAGCCCTGATGAAGGGGGAGTGTTGAGCCCCGCTCAACATACGTGTTGGCTGTTCCATAATAAAAAATATTTTAAAAGTTTATGCAAGCTGGTGTGGTGCTCCCATCCTTTCAAAACCTCAAAATAATAATGAAGGGAACTCTGCACTGGCCAGTAAGTTAAAAGTATACACTGTATCAGTGTGAAAATGTGCTACACTGAGCTCAGGAATTGTAACATTTCACCAGAGGAAAACCATTCTGTGAATGAAAGCATGCTAGAATTTTTTCAAATATTTCTGTGTGCCTTCATAAACAGAACAATGTTTCTCTGGTGCAGTTTTAGCATGTAAAAAAAATGCAAAAACAAAGCGTAAAAAATAATGCTAACTTTAACTGCTAAATACTGCAAAATATACCATTTTGCTTAGTGAATTGGCTCCAGTGTCCCTCAATGTTCTTTAGCTGCCCACATTTTCACATAAGTGGTCAAATGTGCATGCCGGACCTGGCAGCAGGCCTGCAAATATGACAACTCAGCTCTCTGATCCAGACAGATCAGGTAATAGTCCAGTATTAAATTTGTTTGAACTTTGATATATTGGTATAGTGCAGCAACAGGACGTGGCTCCTGTGACTGACAGGTGCAGCAAACTGTGAACATTGAAGAATGAGTACTAATAATTTATTATCATAATCTTAATTAGACTGGTTTCACATAGCCAGAAAAAGAAGGTACTTAACCACTTCACCCCCGGAAGAATTTCCCAGGTTAGGACCAGGGCACTTTCTGCGATTCGGCAATGCGTCGCTTTAACTGACAATTGCGCAGCCATGCAACATTGTACCCAAACAAAATTTGCGTCATTTTTTTCCCACAAATAGAGCTTTCTTTTGGTGGTATTTGATCCCCTCTGCGTCATTTCTGATCACCGCTATAAACAAAAGAAGAGTCGCCACTAGTCTTTACTGCGTCTCCCCTAGTTTATGGTGGTTTTCTTTCGAGATAAACACCCTTTTTTTACTGCGTTTAAAACAAACCCATGTTACAACGTACCGACGCGTTAACAGTCAATTTCGCTGCGTAACGGCTTAGCGTCTTTCACGGGACCAGGATTGGACCCTTTAAGAAGGCCCCCACTTCACCAATTCATGGAAGAAAAAGACCGATACACTTTGGTCAGATTAATTCTAATACTATTATTTAATAATCATGAGTAAGAAGTTACAAGTGTCAAACGACGTGGACAGTCAGTGTCCTCGGTGCAGGACAACGACGTGATATGGTTATATAGTTTCAAGTTTGTTTAAATTATGACCT
>BLSH010449976.1:193043-204169 GCA_018402905.1 Glandirana rugosa | reverse complement strand
TTACTGCTCACCTCCCCCCCCCCCCCCCCACATGTTCTTTCTGGTGGAGGTGAGCAGTAACAAGTAGGTCTCACTAAGCAACATCCAGGAAGTATTCCAGTCAGAGATTCACAGCTTGTTTTTATCTACAGAGGCCCCATATCTGCATAGGCAGTGTTTTGGTAAAGGTGAACTAACCCTTTAAAAGCCAAGTTCACCTTTTGGAGCATGTTACATGCTGCACCCATATTTACAGTGTAACATGTGTAGCAGTACCCCTGTAGGAGCTGCTGTGTGTTGTGTTTCACCCATCACCCTGCACAGCCTGGCATTCACCTCTCAGACACTCCAAGACAGTCCATGTACTTTGTTTTTGTGTTTTTATTGAGGCGATTGAACTTGGATGGGGGTAGGGAATGGGGTAAGGGATGGGGTATGGGAAACTATATACACTCCAGTATATACATTCCAGTCTTCACTCCAACACAACTTTTGCTTCAGACTACTTCTCCTCAACTCCTCCAGCACTACTCTTGCTGCAGACTATCACTCCTCAGCTCCTCCAGCACTTCTCTTGCTTGAGCTCCTAGGATCCTCTAACACAAAATCGGTTAGGCCTGACACTGGTACAGCCAGGCCTCAGTAACTTGCCCTTTGCAGGCAGGGACCCCTGGCCCCTATAGTGCAGAGACAGTTCTGGTGGTAGCTGGCCTACATGCGGCTACTGATTCCAGTCAGTCCTCTTCAGGCCCTACTAACCCTCCTGGCTGCAGCTGCCCGACTCCACAGCTGTCACAATCCTGGACATGGAGTCTGGTTCGTGCGGGGAACAACCTCTCTTACGGCCCTGGTTCCAGAAGGTACAGGTACAAGTCTCTCGGGAACACTGATTTGCTGTAGATCAGACAGCACCTGCTACAGGGTGCAGGATGTTTAAATAGCCTGATCGGCGCCATTGGCGCGCATGGACATGCGCGGAATGGCCATTTTCCTGATACTGCCCCCCCAAGGGGCAGCCTCCGGATGCCCAACCAGGCATACTTGGCTGGGTTGTTTCTCCAGAAGATTTTAAGGCATTCCTCCGTGTGGATGTTGCTTTCTGGTTCCCAGGAATTTTCTTCTGGGCTGAAACCCCTCCATTTGATCAAGTACTGGATGCCACTGCCCCTCTTCCTGCAGTCTAGGACAGCCTCCACTTCAAATTCCTCTTCCCCGTTGACGAGCACTGGTTCTGGGGGGTCAGTGCGCGGAATGGCCATTTTCCTGATACTGCCCCCCCAAGGGGCAGCCTCCGGATGCCCAACCAGGCATACTTGGCTGGGTTGTTTCTCCAGAAGATTTTAAGGCATTCCTCCGTGTGGATGTTGCTTTCTGGTTCCCAGGAATTTTCTTCTGGGCTGAAACCCCTCCATTTGATCAAGTACTGGATGCCACTGCCCCTCTTCCTGCAGTCTAGGACAGCCTCCACTTCAAATTCCTCTTCCCCGTTGACGAGCACTGGTTCTGGGGGGTCAGTGCCTCGGCCCGTAAAGGAATCAGGCACGATAGGTTTTAGCAGCGACACATGGAAGACCAGGTGGATTCTCAATTATTATTCTCAATTATTAATCCTACTCTTGACTGAGAACGGTCCAATAAACTTAGGCCCCAATTTTTTAGACGGGCAGGCCATTTTCAGATTGGTTGTTGCTAACCAGACTTGTTCACCGGGCTCCAGGTTCCTGGGCTTTGACCATGGTTTTATGTAATAGCTTAGTGTTAAGCTCGAGAAATTTCACTGTGCTCTGTACAGCTGGCACCTGGCTTTCGGGGACGATGTTGTGAATGAAGGATGGGTGAAAGCCGTAGTTCGCAAAGAATGGGGATTGCCCCGTGGCGGAATGAACTGTGTTATTGTACGCAAACTCGGCTATTGGTAACAAGGAAGCCCAATCGTCCTGTGCAAAGGAGGAGAAACATCACAGATATTGTTCCAAAGTCTGAACCTGGAGGTAAACTGGACTCCACGATCCGATACTATATTTGCAGGGACTCCGTGGAGCCTGACGACTTCTCAGACAAAGACCTCTGCTGTCTCAGGTGCATTTGGTGTGCCCTTCATTGGGAGGAAATGGGCCATCTTTGTTAGCCTGTCAACCACTACGAAGATCGTGGAGTATCCTTCTGACCAGGGCAGTTCAACAATGAAGTCCATGGCAATCATTGCCCATGGTTTTGGTCCTGCTGTTCTTGTTCCTGGCATAGGTGGGGCAGGCAATGACATATATTTTACAGTCTCCGTCCACCTGTGGCCACCAGAAGGAATGCTGTAACAGCTCTGACGTCTTTCGGGTACTGAAGTGCCCGGCCAGTTTGTGGTCATGGCAGGCCTGGAGAACAGACACTCGTAGATCCTCAGGCACAAAGATCTTGTTGCCATGCCACAACAGTCCATCATTTAGCATTAGCCCGTGGTCGGGAGGACTGGTGATCCTGGCTAGGGATCGTCGGATCCGGGATAGCAGGTCTTCCTGGGTTAGCAGCAAGTTGCCGGGTTGAAGAATGGTGCCTGGTGGGACAGAACATCTGGGACAGGGCGTCGGGTTTAGTATTTTTCAATCCGGGCCGGTATGTGAGGTGAAAGGAGAATCTAGAGAAGAAGAGTGCCCACTGTGCTTGGCATGGTCTCAGTCTCTTTGCTGTCCTCAGGTACTCTAGATTTTTGTGGTCAGTATAAATGAGGATGGGGTCAGTAGCCCCTTCGAGAAGATAGCGCCACTCCTCCAGTGCTGACTTAATGGCCAGTAACTCTCTGTCCCCCACGTCATAGTTCCTTTCTGGTGCTGACAGCTTACGAGAAAAGAAGACCACGGGGTGCAATGACATCTCGAGACCATGTCTCTGTAATAGAACAGCTCCCACAGCATTTTCCGAGGCGTCCACTTCTAGGACATATGGTAGGGTTGCATCCGGGTGCTTCAAGACAGGTGCAGAGGTGAACAATCTCTTAAGTTTCTCGAAAGCTGCCTGTGCCTCGCTGGACCACCTGAACCGGGCATTTTGCTTAGTAAGCTGGGTAATCGGGGAGATGATGGCTGAGAATCCTCTTATAAATTTCTTATAAAAGTTGCCAAATCCCACAAACCGCTGGATTCCCTTCTTGTCCACCGGTACCGGCCACTCCAGGACAGTAGCCACTTTCTGCGGATCCATGGTAATTCCCTTGACTGATATGATTAATCCCAGGAAGGGGATGCTGGATTGCTCGAATTCGCACTTTTCCGCTTTGGCGTAAAGCTCATGCTGGCGGAGGTGACTTAATACTTTGGCCACGTGTTGACGGTGTTTGTCCAGACTGGCAGAGAAAATCAAAATGTCGTTTAGGTAAACGATCACAAACTGGTCTAGGTAGTCTCTAAAAATGTTGTTCACAAAGTGTTGGAACGTTGCGGGGGCGTTACAGAGCCCGAAGGGCATAACCAGGTACTCATAGTGCCCGAACCGAGTACGGAAGGCGGTCTTCCACTCATCGCCTTCCCTAATGCGGACCAGATTGTAGGCTCCCCACAAGTTCAACTTAGTAAATATGGTGGCCGCTCCCAACTGTTGGAACAGTTCAGGTACAAGGGGGAGAGGGTAGCGGTTCTTCACCGTAATCTTGTTAATCAATGCAGGGGCGCAGGGAATGATCTTTTTTCTCCACTAAAAATATTCCAGCTCCTGCTGGTGATGTGGATGGATGGATAAACCCTTTCCATCAATCGTCAATGTAGGCCTTGAGGGCCACCAGTTCGAGCTTGGTAAGAGGGAAGATCCGTCCGAAGGGGACTTCCACTCCGGGAAGGAGCTCGATGGGGCAGTCATAAGACCAGTGAGGAGGAAGCTGGTCTGCGCTCTTCTTGCTAAACACATCCAAAAAGGTGTTTCAGGGTCTGGGTCAGAGTCCAGGCATAGCAGGGTTGGGGCCATTTCAGTGCCCGTTCGTAGGCAGTGTTGCGCACAATAAGGTGACTGGAATCTGACTGTGCCTAAGCTCCAGTTTATGCCGGGGTTGTGCTCCTGTAGCCACGGGAGGCCCAAAATAATGGGAAAAAGAGGGGAGTTGACATCCAAGCGGAGTTCTTGGTGCCCGCTGGGTGTGCTGACCGGCAGCGGGATAGTCTCATGGGTAACGAGTCCGGAGCTGATGGTAGATCCATCAGCCAGGTGCACCAACATCCGGTGTGCTTTGGGTTGGAGCGGGATCCGGTGCTGGGCAGCAAATGTCCAATCCAGAAAACAGCTGTCCGGGTTCACCGCAATAGAGGCACCGATTGTCATTCCTGCGGCGTTGTCTCTCTTCGTGAGAAAGAGAGGGGCGGAGGAGTCCGAGTTGCGCTGGGGCCCTGGATCGCTTGGCCCTGCGCTCCCAGAAGCGCCGGTCGAGCTGAATGGCCAGGTTAACAAGGGCGTCCAATGGACTGGGAGCCCCCACTCGGGCCAGTTCGTCCTTTAGAGCCTCGGACAGTCCCAAATGAAACTGGTGACAGAGAGCTGCGTCATTCCAGTTCGTGTCAGCGCCCCAGCGCCGAAACTCGGCAGCATAGTCTCCTGCCGTTCGATGGCCCTGCTGGAGAGCGTGAAGGGTGGCTTCGGCCGAATCGGCTACATGGGGGTCCTCGTACAGCTGGGCCATGGCATGGAAAAACTTGGTCAGGCTGGACACGGCCGCTGCTTTTTGCTCCAGGAGACGGTGAGCCCAGGCCTGGGGGTCTCCAAGCAGCAGAGAAATCACAAAGCCCACCTTGGTGGTTTCCAAGGAGAAGGTGTGGGGCTGAAGCGAGAAATATAGCTCACAGGCAGTTCTGAATGCCCGAAACTTCCTGCGTTCCCCCCAGAAGCGTTCGGGCATGGGAACCTGTGGTTCAGGTGATGGGACCACGGCAGCAAGTACAGTCTCTAGACCCGGGAGCGCAGCGAGTTCTTGAACTTGCTCCTCAAGCTGCGCATAGCCCTTCTGTAGGCCCTTCACGGCTTGTTTGAGGCCAGACAGGTGCTGGCAAAGTTCATCCATAGGAGAGGGTCCCCGCACAGACTCTGTCATGGCTGTCTGATACTGTCACAATCCTGGTGATGGAGTCTGGTTCGTGCGGAGAACAACCTCTCTTACAGCCCTGATTCCAGAACCCCTGGTAGAGCAGACAGGGAGCGCTGGAGCACAGGGGAGCATGAGGGCTGGATTCAGACACAGGGGATGGTAAGATGTCTTCCAGAGGTCCGTGCAAGACTGAGAGTAGTGGTTCAGGCTGGGTCAGCAACGTTCAGTCAAAACAGTGCAGAGGGAACAGACGGATGGATGGTCGGGTTCAGGCAAGGTCGTCAGCAGGCAGGCAGCGAGGTACAGAGGGATCAGGCAGAGAGAGTGGTCGTGGACAAGTAGAGGTCGGTTCAGGCAGATAGCATGGATAATCAGGTCAAGCCGGGGCACAGGAACAGGAAGTGCACAGGTACAAGTCTCTCGGGAACACGGATTTGCTGTAGATCAGACAGTACCTGCTACAGAGTGCAGGATGTTTAAATAGCCTGATCTGCGCTATTGGCGCACACGGGCGCGCGCGGAACAGCCATTTTCCTGACAACAGCCCACAATACCACAGTCACCAACCCTCTGGTTCTGCACCCATCTCTGACTGCACTCTCCCAGTCTTCTCAGGCGTGCCTCCCCAGTTCCCCTGCATGTCACTCGTCAGCCCTCCTGGCTGCATCTGGTGGTTCCTCTCCCTGGAGACTTCCCCGGCAGTACTCTCTCCCGCAGTCCTCTCTTACTCTTCCTGTGCCTCCTGTCCAGGACACCTCCATGTTTTCTTGGAGGGCTCGGTCCGCACCCAAGCCCAGCCCCCAAGGTCACCCTCCCCAGACTGGGGAGATCCCTTAAAGGCCCCAACAGCCTCAGTGCTCCATCTCCAACTCTTCCACCCGACAACTCCTCCCCAGCTGAGTTGATCCTGGGTATTTAACCAGTTCCCGACCATCTGCGGCAGGTTGGCTCTCCTGCGTGAATCGCCGTAGCTGTACTCGTGCATACACGGGAGCGTGCTTGCGGGTCTTAATGTCCTTGTACAGAGGCAGAATGAGGATCTGCCTATGTAAACAAGGCAGATCCCCATTCTGACAGGGGACATGTCAGAGATCTACTGTTACCAGTGATCGAAAACAGTGATCTCTGTCATGTTCCTGGCTGCCCATCCCCCCTACAGTTAGAACACACCTAGGGAACACAGTTAACCCCTTGATCGCCCCCTAATGTTAACCCCTTCCATGCCAGTGTCATTTTTACATTGATCAGTGAATTTTTATAGCACTGATCAATGTAGTGTTACTTGTCCCCAAAAAGTGTCATTTGGGCTCAGATTTGTCTGCCATAATGTTGCAGATTGCCGCTATTACTAGTAAAAACAATTAAAAAAAATAAAAGTCCCTAAATCTATCCTATAGTTTGTAGACGCAATAACTTTTGCACAAACCAATCAATATATGCCTATTGCAATTTTTTTACCAAAAATATGTAGAAGAATATAAGGTAGTGCTGGAAAATAATGGTGGCCACACAAAATATTGACACTTTGGGGCCAATTTGGACATTTTCACTTAGGGGTGTACTCACTTTTGTTGTCAGTGGTTTAGACATTAATGGCTGTGTGTTGAGTTATTTTGAGGGGACAGCAAATTTACACTGTTATACAAGCTGTACACTCACTACATTACATTGTAGCAAAGTGTAATTTCTTCAGTGTTGTCACATGAAAATATATAAGGAAATATTTACAAAAATGTGAGGGGTGTACTCACTTCTGTGAGATACTGTACATTATAGCAGAAAGTAAAAAAAAAAAATTCTTTCTCAAAATTGTCACTTTTTTCTTTATAGCGCAAAAAATAAAAACCGCAGAGGTGGTCAAATACCACCAAAAGAAAGCTCTATTTGTGGGAAAAAAAGGACGTCAATTTTGTTTGGGTACAATATCGCACGACCGCGCAATTGTCAGTTAAAGCGATGCAGTGCCGTATCGCGAAAAATGGAAGTGGTTAAGGAGGCCTGCCCCCTGCCAATCCAGGTTAGGGATTGGTCAGGGCTCCCCAGAATACCCCAGGCAGCTCCACCTCTCCTCCTCTCTTTCCAGAACTCTCCAGAAAGCTCTGGAAAGAAGAGGGAGGTCTCAGGGAGGTTACCCTTGAGACACCAGCTCTACACTGAGCCACTCCTAGCCCAGAATGAAAACAAACAATCCTAGCTACCAGCTAGGCCTGCATATATTTTCCTACTCTCTCAAAAATTCCGACCTCTAGCAGCTATCTACCTAGAGGGTTCTACACATGCTTCAACATTTTGGTGTTATCAGCACATGTGTGTATGGTGCTTCCCCCTGGATGTGCCACTATCACATTTTGGTAAAAGTGGCGTATGTATATGTGCCGGTAAACACCAATGCAGCACTTACCCGAGTGAGGCCTCTATCGTGACAAAAGTGTGAGGCTGTGACTGCTGACCTCTCCTTAGGAAATGTTATATCCCTGGTTGTTATGGCCATACTTTGCCATTAATTGAATTCTGACACTTTTCTGACACCCATCTAGACATGCTTTTTCACAGTTAGGTAACTAGCAAAAGAGGATCAGCGATGGCAGACCCCATACTTATCCCATGACTGTGTCGCTTATGCAGGTTCCACGGTTATATACTGTAGAATAAGCAAGTGGTTTACATTCAGTTAACCGCTTAAGGACTGCCCCGCGTATATTTACTGCGGCAGGGCGGCCCTTGAGCGCAATATAAAGTACCTGTAAGTGATTCCTTCTCCGGAGTTTGGGGCATTTGTGCCGCTGGAGACCTGCTCCAGCTATGATTGGACTCAATGGGAGCCAAACAGCGGCCCAATCAACTATGTCTGTTGGGAACCCGGCGATCGCCGTTCTGCTAGTAAGAAAGACAGAGATCTTGTGTTTCTGCTAAGCAGGAACACGATCTCTGTCTTTCTTTAGTTAATCACATCCCCCCACATTCAGAAAACACTCATAGGGAACAGACTTAACATTTTGATCTTCTCTGATGTTAACCCCTTCCCTGCCAGTTTCATTTATACAGTGACAATGCACTGATCACTGTATTAGTGTCACGGGTCCCCAAAAAGTGTAAATTTAGTGTCAGATTTGGTCGCCGCAATGTTTTAGTTCCGCTAAAAATCACTGATTGCTGCCATTACTAGTAAAAACTATTTAAAAAAATCAAAAGTCCATAAATATATTCCATAGTTTATAGACACTATAACTTTTGCGCAAACCAAACAATATACCCTTATGGGGATTTTTTTTACCAAAAACATGTAGCAGAATACATATTGGCCTAAATTGATGAAGACATTAGATTTTTTTACATTTTTTTTATTGAATGTGTTTTATAGCAAAAAGTAAAAAAACACAAAGGGGATCAAATACCACCAAAGGAAGCTGTATTTGTGGGAAAAAAAGGACTTCAATTTTATTTGGGTACAGTGTCGCAGGACCGCACAATTGTCAGTTAAAGCAATGTAGTGCCGTATCGCAAAAAATGGCCTGGTCGGGTAGGGATAAAACTTTCCAGAGCTGAAGTGGTTAATCAATTATGAAACCTGTGTCATTCATATATGCCAGTAATTAAAGGGATATATAGGCAACCCCCATTGAAAATCCGCTGATAAATAGGTTGCAGTCAGTTTTGCTCTAGATAAGCTCCTTTAGCCGCATTGCACTTGCCATTGTAAATTCTCCCCAGTGTGTCGGAGAACTGAATTGTACTTTGATTTTGCAGTAACTGTGTTGAATTATCTATTAATGCAGTGTGCTGCAGCACAGCGATCAAGAAACAAAAACAGCTTGTGGTCTTCTGATCAATGGGCAGTGTCCTTGCTCATTGGAAGGGGTTAGAATGTCACTACTGTGTTCTCAGTAAATAAACATGTACCTTTCTGTTCCAAGCCTTTTTATTACTGGCACACAAATGTATTGGTGACTAGTTCTTTAAAGAGAAGTCATTGAGCTCAGAGCCCACACTTCTTGTCACTGTGAATAGCACTAACGGTTGGATATAAACACACAGCGAGGCAGAGAATTGTATAAAAGCATGGTATTGTTATAGTACAATGGATAGTACTTGCTGCAGTAACTAAAATTGCACTTAATAAGACTTGTTATTAAATTACTTAAGTTGCAGAATGAAACAGCTCAACAGACATATTCCTGAAGTGTTAAATTGTGTGACTGTATGAAAACAGCCACCTGATGCTAAAACACGCATACCTGCTATGGATAGTATGCACACGTCCACTGTAACAGAAGGTGAGCTGTTTTCACCTGAGAGGCAGAATTGAGTGGCCTTGGTACTGTAGAACCAACTTCTTGCTTGCAGTATGAAAGAATAATAGCAAAGAATTGAGAGGTAGCAGCCATTATGGTTTGGCAGATGTATTTATCACATACAGAAATATTTTTTTTGTTTTAACAACACTTTATTCATACATATATCCAAAATGTAGCAGCGCTGACAATACATCAAAACATGCCCAATGTGACAATAGTGTAGACCCACATTGGGCATGTTTTGATGTATTGTCAGCGCTGCTACATTTTGGATATATGTATGGATTAATGTGAATTTATTAGGTTTACAGCTAATAGCGGCTGCTATTTATAATACTTATCTATACTCTCTTCAATTTATTTTCTGGCGCGGTGGATACATCCTATTAGGGGGTTTGCTTCATATGTGTAGTGTGGATCTGTTTGGTTTCGTAACAACACTTTATTGTCTACAGCGATTAGGGGATCATGGGAAAGCAGGCAGAGGAAGCAACTGTTAATGTTTAGCAGCTTTGTCCCCCTGCTGCGTCTGTTTCCTCTCCCTAGAAAACCATAGTAAGAGCTGTGAATTGATCATTTATATGTGCTGGTGACATCGCTTAAACAAGTACTGCGCTACACACATAAAACTAATAGTTTCGGAAAGAGCGGAGAAGGGTTAAAAATGCTGCAGGTTATTTTTTGCTCTACACTTGTTGCAACAGAGAGGTAATTTCCAAAAATGAGGGGAATTCCTGTCTTAGACAGTTGTCCTCAGAACAGGTGTCCTCATTGGAAGTTTCCCCTTCACCTCTTGTTCAAGGAACAACTACAATTTTGGATTTCCCCTTCTTTTCTCAGTGACAATGGTCACAGTACAAATATAGGGGCCAATCTGCCCAATGGAGACAAAGACAACAATAAAAACTTTACAAAGCCACTTCAGCCCCAGAAGGATTTACCCCCCTTAATGACCAGGCCATTTTTTGCGATACGGCACTGCGTTACTTTAACTGACAATTGCATGGTCGTGCAACGTTGTACCCAAACACAATTCATGTCCTTTTTTCCCACAAATAGAGCTTTCTTTTGGTGGTATTTGATGCGGTTTTTATTTTTTGCGCTATAAAGAAAAAAAGCAACAATTTTGAAAAGAAAACAATATATTTTACTTTCTGATATAAAACATATCCAATAAAAATATGTAAAAAAAATCTAATTTATTCATCAGTTTAGGGTTGAATATATTTTTATTAGTTTTGTTGTTATCTTGTTAACATTGAATATCAGATTACAGTAAATACCAGGTGTGGTAGTAAAAAAACTGAAGAACACTTACATTTTCAGAGTAAGAGGAAGGATACCAGTGCGGGGAAGCGACTCACATCAGAATCAGAATAAGAATCAGAAAAGGTTTATTGCCATGATCTGTAAACAAGGTTCACGGATTAGGAATTTGTCTTGGTGTTTTGGCGCAAAAGAAGAATAACAAAAAATACAAAAAAATAAAAATTACTAAGTAAAATACACGATAAATACAAAAGTAATCACAAGATTTACAGGGTTGGATAAGATAACTGTACAGGCTATTTAGACTGGGACATGTGCAAATGCAAAATTTACATAAATGACATTAGACTATAAGTTACAATTGTTCTATTGTTGTTTTGATTATTTTTATATAAGTTGGGATTTGACTACTTATTTAATCTAAAAAAAATGTATAAAAATAACCTATACAAAATATAGTCTTTCATTTTATATAACAAAAGAAAAGTTTTAACAACGAAAAAAAGAAATATCGCGTTTTTTATTTT
>BLSH010449976.1:172175-183594 GCA_018402905.1 Glandirana rugosa | reverse complement strand
ATCTTCTTCTACCACTGTGATAACCAAGGCTATGCTCCTCTGGGGTGGTTTCCTTTTGTAAATTTATGAAGACCATTATGGTCACTAGTCCCCCTCTGGATTCTTCAAAGGGCTATGTAGCAGTGACGGCCCATCCATACAGGGCGCGGGGGCGCCCCCCCCAATCCTTATCTTATTCCCCTAATCTTATTGGCTTTAAAAAAGGGTGGCAGTGCACCACCCAGTTGCGTGACTATAGTGAATTAATATTCACTATGGTCTTCCTGATTCTTCTCCTGGCCAATCCCAGCTCAGGAAGTGGGTCCTGAGACCCAGTTGGTCGAGAGTAGAAGCGATCCTATCGGCCGTCGAGGAGGGAGGAGACGCAGGGAAAGCTGCACTGCCGTGAGGCTGAGGAAGACAGAGATGCAAGGTGAAGCCCGCGACCTAGATGGGGTAAGTGCGGGGACCTATCGACCGACCAGTAGGGGGGTGCAGGAGACCCGGCAGACCACTGGGGGGGGTAGGGATTTCCGCCCCCCCAGAAAAAAAATATACCACCTGCCACTGATATGTAGAGAGTACATCTTAGAGAGAAGAAGCAGAAAGTTCAATTTACATCAAAATTCTATATATCATTACCAAACTGCTGCAGAGAGAGGTCTTCTTTCCAAGGTTACAAACAGCAGTATACACTCGGAAAAATAGGCGAATTTCCACCTGAGTACTAATATACTTCCAAAGCAGAGATTTGCATTTCTTTTAAGAAGATGAAATTAGGTAAATGATGACCATATGGAAAAGCAGAAAGGTTTCAATGAAAGTGAACTCATGCCTTGTTCAGAAAGCTTTCCACACCACTGATGCAAAGCAATGAGCTTCCATCAGTCATTAGCCCAGCCCAAATCAGTAATTAATGTTATGAGAGAGTTAAAAGGAGCATTGACACTTAAACACTTCCCATCGACTCAGCGGGAAAGATATCTTCAGTGACACACAAGTAATGTATGCATGCTGAATTCTAGCCGCTTTCTCACCGACATCCTGTGCACCTAATCAATTATCATCATTTCAGATACAAGAGATATGTCAGCATCAGCTCAGCGGCAGAAATAGTTTGTGAGAGGTTAGCACTAATTAACTCCTGGAATCAGAACACGGTAAAAAAGGTTTCAATTCATGTTCCGCTAGCATTGTATCGCAGAGCTTTATTATGTGCCACAGCTCACTTTTATCTGCATCTCTATTAAGGAGAAGGTTGTTTATCTGCAAGTGTAATCTTCAGTAGTTTCATTTCAGTAGAGGGAATAAAATAGGAATGCGCCTGTGATACCAACTGCTGATGTTTGTAGGGAACCTTCAGCAAGTACTGCAGGTTGTTCTCTTTGTTGCTTAAAAAGTTAGGTTCATTGTAGGACTGCTAATTTACATTAGTATTTTTAAAGGGAAACTATTCTACAACATTTTTTTTTAACATAAATTCTTTTTTATTTCAATTTTGCATAAGGTGTACAACAAAAGGCAGCACTACAGTCTACCGACAAGAAAAATCTATAAAATTTTTTATGATATACTGTTCCTGCGAAAGTGTTCAACCTCGGTTCCTGTTTTAACCACTTCAATACTGGGCACTTAAACCCCCTTCCTTCCGGGACCAATTTTCAGCTTTCAGCGCTGTTGCAGTTTGTATGACAATTGCGCGGTCATGCGACACTGTACCCATATGAAATTTTTATCATTTTTTTCACACAAATAGAGCTTTCTTTTGGTGCTATTTAATCACCCCTGGGATTTTTTATTTTTTGCGCTATAAATTTAAAAAAGACACAAAATTTTCAAAAACAATGCATTTTTCTGCATTTCTGTTATAAAATTTTGCAAATAAGTAATTTCTCTTGATAACTTTTGACCAAAAATGATACTGCTACATTTCTTTGGTAAAAATAACCCAAATTGGAGTTTATTTGGTGTTGGCGGACAGACAGATGTGACGGGGACTGTGACAGATGTGACGGGGACATACAGATATATTGTGTATGGTGACAGATGTTTGGGGACTGTGACAGATGTTTTGGGGACATACAGATGTTTTGGGGACATACAGATGTTTTGGGGACTGTGACAGATGTTGTGTATGGTGACAGATGTAATTGGGGACATACAGATGTTTTGGGGACTGTTTTATGGGGACACTCATATGTATGGGGACAGGGGTATCAGTGTGCTTGGTGCACTGTGTGGGGGGCGATCTGTGACAGCTTTCTGCATGAAATCCTCACCATGCAGAAAGCTGTCACAGAGCTGCAGCTCCCCCCCTTCCCCCCCCCCCCCGCACTGAGCTCTCACTGAGCTCGGCGGGGGAGAACTGTCACAGAGACGTTCGTCTCTGTTTACAATGTGACGGCTGTGATTGGACACAGCCGTCACATGATCGGGAGGGCCAGTCACTGCGTCCGTATCCCAATCTCTGCTCAGCTGGATCCTGTGATCATAATGATCACAGGATCCAGCAGCAGCGCACGCATGGCCGCGCTGCGAGCTCCCATTCTGCAGGACGTAAATACACATCCTGTCAGAACGGGGAAGCTCCCACCCGGCCGTATATATGCAGTGGCCAGGTGGGAGGTGGTTAAAAATCTTGTTTGTGTGTATAGTTCATAATTATTTATGTGCATGAGGCTATTAATTAAGCAGGAACCAAAATGCCTGAATTTAGAACATGATGGATGCTGATATTAATGATATTGATGATGTTATTTTAACAATATGTTTTTTCACTTGTAAAGTCACAGAAGACTTCTGACATTTAAAGAGTTTTAACTAACATCTGCATCTAACGCCTATCCCCCTTCTTCCTGTAAATACTAGACATGTGCAATTTGTTTCGTAACAAAATCGAAATTCGACCGAATTTTGCATCTTTTGGACATTCTAATGCATCCGAATGTCCAAAGAAAAAAATAACGAAAGAAATTATAGCGAAAATAACAAATTAATTTGACATGATTCGTTCATTCGTTTAAAGGGCTAATAAAACAAAAGTTCAACTCAGAATAAATCTTTCAGTCCAATCAGCTGATTAATTTTGTGCTGGAGGTTGGATTACTGGCAAAGTGCATTCCTGAGAACTGAGTGAGAAGGGTGTTGTGTTGAATTGTATTTGAGCAGAGGAGAAGAGATATTGTCATTGTGTGTATTAAAGTGTTACTAAACCCAGTAATATGAAAATAGTTACCCCCCCCCCGCAGTGCCCACAGCTTATAAATCTTCTTTTTAAATTAAAATACCGCCACTATATACATTTTTGGCTGATTTGTATACCACAGTCGGTCACGTGATAAACTACAGGGTCTGTGCAGTGCTTAGTTTTCAGGTAGGAGGAGATTACCACTACAGCATGTGTCCTCATTCTGTTATGAGAGGAAGATCATCCATTAATTCAGATGTGATATCCCACCCACTGTGTTCTTTTTTAGTTACTGGGCATGGAGGAGGAGGGAGGGACTGGGCTGTCATTTAGGATCTGTGTACACGCCCACATGTGTGATGTCAATATCACGTGACCTGAAAAGCTCAGCTCAATAAGGAAATATTCTCTCCAGCAATAGAAACCAAACAAAGCATGTGCAGCTTTACTACTGTACTACGACTATGTCTTTTCTGGCCTTGCCCAGAATGACTCTGCAGGAGGGCGAGGATCTGTCCATACAGGTCAAAGAGCCTTTTTACACAATGCAGAGGATTAACCCCTTAAGTTCCACAGTGAGTATAACAATCATGCTATTCTGCATATACAGACAGATTTTAATGTTGTGGGTTTAGTAACACTTTAACAGATTCAATAAACAAACGACTTTCTAAACTCTGAATCATAATCACAAATATGTATACATACATAAATATTGAATCAAAATGATATACATACAAAACAAATTATCTGAAAACGAATTAACGTAATATAACAGAACAAAATAATGTATTTTATGAATGAAAACAAAACAAAACAAAATTTTCCATTGTGCACTAGTCTAGTAAATACTATGTATAGCTTGTTTGTCAGACAGATAAAGCCTCGTACACACGGGACGACGATCGCATTCAACACGTCGTACTCACAACCGTTGTATGCGAAATCGATCGTTTGCACGCTTTCAACAGTCGAACATACGACGGTCGTACATGGGAATTGTATGAGCAGACTACAAAACTTGGTCGTACCAACAAGCTCGCATACGACTGTTGTATCGTGTGTAGAGCAGTTGGGTACAACAAGTTGTATTGTGCTAAACACGCATGCGCCAAGTCCACTTCAACTAACACAAAATTAGATGAAGGAGCCCAAAGGGTGACGCTACGATACCAGCACTTCCTCTTTATACGCTCGTTCGCGTCATCACGTTCGGCCGTCCGCAAGTTGTATGTATGACCGTCGGGTGCACGTCAGTTTGCTATTTACATTATGCAACATACGATTTGCGACGATCGTCGTCCCGTGTGTACGGGGCATAAGAGGAATTTAGTTGTGTACAGTGATTGTGAAACTTATGTTGGGCCTTTACAAGTTCCAGAATAGCTTAGAAGTGAGACAGATAACGGAAGCTAATTATATATTTAGTAAAAACTGCAAATGCTACATGCAAAACTAGTTTCAAGAACAGCATAACTTGCCAAGATACTAATGCCTAAAGAATTCTAAATGTGTGTATCTTTATGATTGGTTAAATAAACCAGGAGTCTCCTTCTTAGGGAAAATATGTAGTTGTGATGCAATTGATGATATATGCATGCTGTTAATGCCAACAAAAGCACACTTAGCATACTGGCATTAGTCGGGCTGAATGTCTCTTCACTAGCGAATAAAAAGTTTGTTTTCCTGAAGTTTGTTGTCCGGAGTTATCACTGGTATCCAAAAATCACATAGAGCAGTTTACTGCTACATTTCCTCATTACATATGCAAGCTAAGCATCCTGCTTTGTAGTGTCAAACCTCGCTGCCAACGCTGCCTCCCAATGGCCCTCTAACTTAGAACTATACTTACCTCCTCTCCAGCTCTGCCGTGTCCTGGAGCTCCTCGCTGGCTGCTAACATCTGGGCAGCTTCTTGGTACCAATCTTTAGCCTTTCAAATTGTTAGGACTGAGAAGACGTCACTCCCAGGCATATGCGGGATTTCAGTCATTTCATCCCTGCTGAAATTGTACTGCGACCTGCGTGTGCATTCAGTAACAGCTTACAGTGAGCACACTCTCAGCACACAACCTTAGGTTGCCCTGGTGCACATACACTATATTACCAAAAGTATTGGGACAACTGCCTTTACAAGCACATGAACTTTAATGGCATCCCTGTCTTATTCCGTAGGGTTCAATATTGAGTTGGCCCACCCTTTGCAGCTATAACGGCTTCATCTCTTCTGAGAAGGCTGTCCACAAGGATTAGGAGTGGGTCTATGGGAATGTTTGACCATTCTCCCAGAAGTGCATTTGAGAGGTCAGGCACTGATGTTGGACGAGAAGGCCTGGCTCAAAGTCTCCGCTCTAATTCATCCCAAAGGTGTTCTATCAGGTTGAGGTTAGGAGTCTGTGCAGGTCAGTCAAGTTCCTTCACTCCAAATTTGCTCATCCATGTCTTTATGGACCTTGCTTTGTTTATCTGCAGCCCTCTCTTTTCTACATGCTTTTAAAGTGCAGAATTTATAAAGCTTGTTTGAGTGTTTAGTAAAAATAAGGGTGGAGAGCTAAAGTTACACCAAGGCTGTCAATCAGCTGGAGGAGCTTCCCCTGTCACCTTTTTTCTCTTGGTGTCAGATATCATGCAGATAGCAGAGGAATGAGGCAGCAGACAGAAATGACACTTAGTGCTCTTAATTGAGACAAGTGCACACTATAGAGGGTTATACCTTGTTCATATATCATGTTTGAGGTTTACAACCACTTTAACTCAGAGTAGTTATGGGCAGATGGATTCCAACAAACTGACATTAATAAAGTTTAAAATAAAATAAAGTTTATTTGTCTGCTTGGCCAGTAAAGATTTTCTAGCAATTGAAGTTTTGTGGCAGCTGCCTTAACCACTTGCCGACCACCCGCCGCAGCGTGACGGCGGCAAGGTGGCTCGCTATCATGAAACGCCGTCACAGGACGGCGGCCGCGATAACTAGCATTGTGAGCATGCATGCGCCACTGGAGGCACGCTCCCATGCTCACTGTGTCCAGGGGGGGGCAGGGAGCGCGTAGGGCGGACTCGATCTCCGCCGGCTAACCGTGTGGGAACGGAGGTTCGTGTATGTAAACAGGTATCTCCATTCTCATAGAGGGGGAAGGGCTGTGATCACAGGCTTCCTGTATATTGAAGCCGCGATCACTCCCCTCCCCCTGCCAGCCCAGCACTAATACAGTTAGAACACACCCAGGGAAAACTGTTAACTCTTAGAGCGCCCCCTTCAGGTTAACCCCTTCACTGACAATGGCATTTACACAGTAATCAGTGCATTTTTATAGCACTGCGCTTCATAAATGCCAATGGTCCCAAAAAAGTGTCAAAATGGTCCAATATGTCCGCCGCAATATCGCAGTACAGCTAAAAATCGCAGATCGCCACCATTACTAGTAAAAAATGTAAAAAACATAAAAACCCCAGAAATGAATTCTCATCATCCATAAACGCTGCTAATTTTGAGCAAACCAACCAATAAACGCCGATTGCAATTTTTTTTACCAAAAATATGAGGAAGAATATAAATCGGCCAAAAACGATGAAAAAAAATGTTTTTTATATATTTTTTTGGATTTATATTTTAGCAAAAAGTAAGAAAAAAAAATTTTTGCTAAATTGTTGCTCTTTTTTTGTTTATAGCGGCAATCAGAAATGACACAGAGGTGATCAAATACCACTAAAAGAAAGCTCTATTTGTGGGAAAAAAAGGACGCACATTTTGTTTGGGTACAACGTCGCACGACCGCGCAATTGTCAGTTAAAGCGACGCAGTGTCGAATCGCAAAATGTGCTCTGGTCCTAAAGTGTGAAATCCTTCTGGGGCTGAAGTGGTTAAAGTGGTAGTAAACCTAGTTTTTGTTACTTGTACCTACAGGAAAGCCTATAATAAGGCTTACCTGTAGGTACAGTGAATATCTCCTGAACTTGCACTGTTTAGGAGATATTCAGAGTATATGCAGCCGGTGATATCACCGGCACATGCTCTCTGAAGGTCCGGCATGCGCCGGAGTGATGTCATCGCGGCCCCGGCCACTCATGTAGCTGGAAGCTGCGAACCCGAAAGGAAGAACAGGTGAAGATGGAAGCCCTATCAGCGGCGACAGAGTGCTGCTGGAAGGCTTTGTTTTAAGGTAAGGTTTGCATAATGTATGTGGTGCATACTAGCACATTATGCATTTGTCTTACGCGGAAAGTTTTTTTAGTTTTTTTTTTTTTACTTTTGCAGCAGTTTACTAACACTTTAAGTTGTCCACATTTCAACTTTTTTATGTCTATCTATCCCCTCTTGTACAATAATAAAGATTGGGTTTTGCTTGTAAATATAATGTCCTGAAATACTGGATCATAAAGTATCCATAGCATATCCTCCATAAAGATTTACTAGTTAGTCCTTTATTTAATGCCTTTGCAATACCAGCAGCATTCAGTCAAAGTAGTAGGAAGAGACAGTAAGCCATATAGTAGTATAAGAAGACAGATGGCAGCTGCCACTAAAATGATAGAATTAAAACAACAGCCACAAATGTACCTTCTTGTTTGATAACACACATCCAGAAAGACAAATGTTATCCTTACTGTCTTTGATTTAATTTGGTCTAGTTTTAAACAAGATTGCCTTGGAAACATAACATTTCCATTTTGCCCATGAAAAAAAAAATGCTAAATTTATTTTGAAATGGCACTGTGAATAATTACTTCAAAACCCTTTATTTGGTTTTGAATTGGCATTGTCTCATGTACGCCAGGTACAGTTTTAGATGACAGTTTGACAAAGGTAGCGTCTGCAGTGACTGATGAAATGGCAAAGACAAAACAGGGTGGAGGTGATTGATACAAATCATTTCTGTAGTCTATTCTGTTTGAAGCTCTGGTATTGTCATATTGTATGTAGTGTTAGTTAGAGTTGAGCGAACCCGAACTATAAAGTTCGGGTTCGTACCAAACTTTCGGGTGTCCGTGTCCCGAACCCGAACGTTTGGGAAAATGTTCGGGTTCTGGGTTCTGGTATTTTTTTATCATGCATGTTGAATAGCTGCAGGGCAGCCAATAAACAAGTGTTAGACTGGTTTTCCCTAGAAGCCATCACAGCCATGCCTACTAATGGCATGGCTGTAATTGGCCAGTGCATCATGTGACCCAGCCTCTATATGAGGCTGGAGTCACAGTGCTGCATGTCACATGCTCTCGGGTTAGTGTAAGGAGAGGATACTACCGGCGCTGTGATGGACAGATTGTGAGGGACAGATTGCAGTGATAACTAGGTAGAGATTACTACTACTGCTTTGAGGGACAGTTTGTAGATCTACAACATCTCATCCTGCATTACAGAACGATCTGATTACAGAACGATCTCTCATCCTGCATTACAGAACGATCTGATTACAGAATGATCTGATACTGGACTAGGTAGAGGTTACTACTGCTTTGGGGGACAGATTGCAGATCTAATAACATCTCCCATTTTTCTTCCTTTTGCAGCCCTCTAGCGCTTTCCAGGACTTTTTTACAGTCATTTTGTGCCGAAAAGTTCGGGTCCCCATTGACTTCAATGGGGTTCGGTGTCCGGGTTAAAGTTTGGATGACGTTTGGTACCCAACCTGAACATTTTCGGAAAGTTCGGCCGAACCGCCCGAACCCGAACATCCAGGTGTTCGATCAACTCTAGTGTTAGTATTTTGAGCAAGTGTTTATATTGCAGAGTTCAGACACATGACAGGCTGCAGGGTTGGTGTTTTTATACTACAGGGGTCTCTGATATCTGGGTAAAGTGAAAATGTAAATTGAAGGTAGATTGATATAACCTGGAATTGGTAGAAAATGCTAGCTGTCTGTCTCTGACTTCAGTATTATTATGAAAGAGTTGACACTAACAGCTTGCACAGCACTTTGTAAAGTAAAGGGGACAGTACAGTAACAATACAATTCAAAACAAGAAAGTTAGGAAAGCTTCAATTATTTTCAGTCATTTACTTTTATATGTTGATTGAAGTTCCCCTTTAAGATAGTACAAATACAGCTAGCTTTGCTTCAGTGAAATGCGTAGGGTGTATGAGAAACATGATACCCTTATTCCCAGGAGGAAATGGAAGTTCTGATGTTCAGAGTGACAGTCTTTGTAAACTTGGAAAGCTCTTTCTCTTTGGAGGAGAGTGTATAAGGTTCTCATGACCTATTTTTCTACAGATACCTTGGCAAAGATACGTACATAAAATAGAACACGAACAAAAGTATAGTCAGTGGAAGTAATGCTAAAGCTGGTTATCAGACAGTGATATGTTTAAAGAAAACCCATACTGAAGTATGTGGGCTGTCATTGCTGGCATCTCCTGAAAATGCAGGGTGCCTGGCTGTCATGCAGATCCAATATTTACTGATTTGCTAACCAAAAACAAGTATAACTTCACTTAGAACTGGAAAAAAACAGGGTGGATTTGATTTAAATCACTAGTAAAAAGGCTTGATTTATGGGCTCCCCCCTCACCCTCTGCCCCAGGCAGTGTCTTCTGGGCCTTCTTCCTACGTCCGTGGCGGACAAATACCTCCATATTTTTGTTTATGGCTAGGATGATGATTGCTAGGGTCTGGCTCAGAGAGGCGCCTCCAACACTGCAGCAATAGAGGGGGGGTCAACACTAGTCTGCCTTATAAAAAAGTTCTATATGTACACAGGGGTTGCCCGGATAAATACCAAAAAATTTGGGACAAGTGGTTGGATGACTCCTCCACATGTGAAGAATAGGAATGCTTCTCTATGCTCCCATCCTGTTTAGTGGTAAATGTATGTCTGAACACACTGTCTGCCTGGGGGACCTGGGGTGGGCTGGATGTGGGCGTCTGTGCCACTATCCCGCCTCCAGCGGAGGCTATGCAACCCAGTACTCCCCTGCTGCTGCTGACCACCTCTCCTGCTTCTTGAATAGACTAGAGGCAATGTATTGACGGTATGAATATCCTCTATTATATATGTATATCGGTGTATCACCCTTTTCATGTCTATCTATTGGGTGCCTGTTGCACCTTAGTTTCATGTCTTATATTGCCCTGAAACAATCTCAATAAACTTTGTTTTTGATTTAAAAAAAAAAGGCTTGATTTAAATCAACTCAATTTAAATCATAACTTTTAAAGAGCAACTGCCATCTCTGTCCCACAGCGGCTTCTCCTCTGACTGGCTGTTGATTCACCAACAGTCTCATTCACTTTAATGGGACGGCTAGGGATGCGGCAGTGACACAACAAGTTGAGGGACGTGGCGGCAGCAGGTGAGTGGATGCCCGCTAACAGGCGCTGCCATGATGGATCTAAAATGACAGGTGCTCTTTAAATGCAAGGACTTATTCTTGCTGATAGTTAGAATATTTAAGACCCCTTTCACAATGAGGCAGTTTTTAGGCATTTTAGTGCTAAAAATAGCGCCTGTAAAGCGCCTGAAAACTGCCTCCCATTCTCTGTAGTGTGTGCTTTCAAACTGGGGTGGTGCGCTTGCGGGACTTTAGTAAAAGTCTTGCAAGCAGCAATTTTGGGGCAGGTTGGGAGCGCTGTAAATAGTGGTCCCAAAACGCCCCTGCCCATTGCAATGAATGGGTAGCGCCTGAAAAGCCCTTCAGAAGCACCGCAAAATGGGTTGTCACGTGAGCTTAACCACTTCAGCCCCGGAAGGATTTCCAGCTTTAGGACTGGAGCCCTTTTTGCGATTCGGCGCTGCGTCGCTTTAACTTACAAATGCGCGGTCGTGCGACGTTGTACCCAAACTAAATTTGCGTCCTTTTTTTCCCACAAATAGAGCTTTCTTTTGGTGGTATTTGATCACCGCTGCGTCATTTCTGATCACCGCTATAAAAAAAAGAAGAGCGACAATTTTGCAAAAAAACCCAAATTTCTTACTTTTTCCTAAAATACAAATCCCAAAAAAAAATATAAAAAAAACATTTTTTTTCACCGTTTTTGGCCGATTTATATTCTTCCTCATATTTGCGATAAAAAAAATCGCAATCTGCGTTTATTGATTGGTTTGCGCAAAAGTGGTCGCGTTTACGGATGATGAGAATTCATTTTTGGGGTTTTTAATTTTTTTTATTTTTTACTAAAAATGGCGTCGATCTGCGATTTTTTGCGGTACTGCGATATTTCAGCGGACATGTCGGACCATTTTGACACTTTTTTGGGACCATTGGCATCATTCTTTAAACCCAAAAAAACGTTTTAACAGCGAGAAGAAAAAAAA
>BLSH010449976.1:149088-161419 GCA_018402905.1 Glandirana rugosa | reverse complement strand
CATTTTTTAAAAGTACACAATAGAGATCCATCACACCTACAGTTTTGGGGCATAGAGAAATACAAGAAATCATGGAGGGGTGACCACAAGATTAGAACCATAAGTCAAATGGAATCAAGATGGATCTATACCTTAAAAACACTCACCCCTAGAGGCATGAATGTTGAATTTGATTTGAACTGTTTTTTAAGCAATTTTTAATTATAGCCGGATATGATGGTTGTTTTACAGTTTTTAATCCATTGTGAACCTCTAGCTTTGCATCCAGTGAGATCTGATAATTTTTAACATATTTGATATGGTTGGCATTTTCCTGTCTTAAGGTTTTACCTATTTCTACCTATTTTTACCTGGATTATTTATGGCCTATTTTAAATGAGCTCTCTTTTCATTGAGTTTAGCCCACCTAGAAGTAACCAACATATGAACCAGTCATCTATCTGTATTTCCGCAACTTTTCTAAATAATTTTTGGGCGCTTTTTAGGCACTTTAACGCCACTAAAAGAATAGGGGCACATTACAGAGTGAGATCCGCATTGTGGCCAAAACAGTAGCGATCCTGCCCATATTACCTGAATTACCTAGTAAATTTGACCCTGTAGCATTTAATAAACTTTTCATCCGTAGCGCTGTTTAGGCACTTCATACATTTCTGTCATCAGCGATCTTTATCCCTTATCCATTATACTAGAACAGCCGTCTCCCACATTACATGAACTTTACCATCAAGATCTTTTCAATTTGTTTCCACAAACAGAATGATTATGGGAGTGGGATACATTTTTCACTTAATATTAGTGTGTGTTCACCAATAGATTACAAGCCCAGCCCATGGGAGTTCCTTCATTTGAAATCTCATTACCATCTATTAAGTCCTACCCTCCCTCCCTAGTAAGTGTAAGCAGAGAAGGTACATTTGGAGCTTCCGCAAAATGGCCGCGCCGCATGTCCTGCGGTCTCCAACAAAATGGCCGCCAATCAACTTCCTGTCTTTTTTCCTATAAATAAACTGTTTTTCAACCAATCCAGCAGCCCTGATGAAGTCATGTGACGTAACGCGTAGGCTGCACACACGTTGCTGGATACACAGTGAGAGGCAGTTTGGCCCTTGCTGTTTGTTTTAAAGCGATTTTACCGCATTTTTATGTGAACATCTTTTATTGAATTTAATAAACGCCTTGGAGTTTTTTAACCTACTACACCATGGAAGCTTCTTGTCTCTTCTTTCATACCTGAGCTATATGGAGGTTTAGAGCGTAAGAGGTGACTCATGACCGGTCGGTCGCAACAATCGTTTAACCACCCAAAGAGTGACGCGAAAGCGGTGTGGGATTGGAGAGTGAGGTCCAAAAGAAACCTTTACGTGCACATTTCCTGCATTTCAGAGGTGAGAGTTCTGAGAGCACTTATTGGGATTGGAGCACCGGTCTAGAGGAATCCTTCTTGGGGATGATGACACATTAACCCCCCTGCAAAAGAGGCTTTCCTTACACAAGCGTACCACGATATGTTTCAATGGACACTTGGAGCACAAGTCACTTTTTGTCACTATTTTATTATCATCATATTTGAAAAAGGACTTTTTATTCGATTTTCTGTATTTTACTATCACGTTATATGTTGTATCATCCATTTTATATCCATTTTATACTCGTTTGATTTATATGATTTTTATTGCTGTATACATATAGCTTGCTTTGGGATTCACACATCAGACACATTACAGTCTTCCACCAGCATAGGGAGTCTGAATCATATATTTAACACACAAGTTGTGCAACATTATCCACTGTTTTCACTTACCACTCTAGCACTGTATCCACTTATTTTGATTTGTTTTAAACAACACATGATGTGTGCTACATGTATTTTATAACCTCTTTTCAATATTCATATGTGCAAGTGTAGGAAGTTCGCAGCACATCTCACAGGTCATCAGGTACACTGTGACACATGAGAACTGTCTATTGAGCCATCACATTGATTATACTAGTTTTTGTCTGTTTATGCTTGGATAATAGGCTGCGCAGTACCATCTCCGAAAAACCACATATACAAACTGTTGTAATTCCTACACCGTTCACCTGATTTGGATGTAAATACCCTCAAATTAAAGCTGAAAGTCTCATTTCGTTTCATTTCAAATCTTTGTGGTGGTGTATAGAGCCAAAAAGATTAGAATTGTGTCCCAATATTTATGGACCTGACTGTATGTCATTTTTATTATTATTTTTTTTTTTACTAGTAATGGCGGTGATTTGCGATTTTTAATGGGACTGCGACATTACGGCGGACAGATCGGACATTTTGACACTTTTTTTGGGACCGTTGACATCTATACAGTGATCAGAGCTAAAAATAGCCACTGATTACGGTATAAATGTCATTGGCAGTGAAAGGGTTAACACTAGGGGGCGATCAAGGGGTTAAGTGTTCCCTAGGGAGGTGTTTCTAACTGGGGGGGGGGGGGTGAAGAGAGAAAGCTGCTCCTGATCACTGGGAGCAGCAGATCTCTCTCCACTTTCCTGTCAGAATCAAGATCCGTTCGTTCACATGAACAGATCCCCATTTTGGCTCTGTGAGGAGCGATCACAGGTAGCCGGTGGACATCTCATGCGCTCCCTGCAGTCTTTTAAAGCGCAGCTGTACATCTACAGCGATTCACACAGGAGAGCCAACCTGCTGCCATCAAACGACGGCGGCTGGTCGGCAAGTGGTTAAAAACAGAATGATTTTAGGCAGATTAAGTGCTAATACAGATATACAGATACAAAAGTCAAAAGCCAAGCCCTCATCTGCATCTCTAACCACTCCCACAGTGCTTTAAAGCCGAACTTTACCCATAGCCACTTGATAAAAAAATAATGCTCTTTACCAAGGAACATGCATTCCACATTAATAATTATGCTACCAAAGTTAGTGTGTCCTGTAAGTTGCCTCGAGCATTGTTCCTGTTTCTTCTTGCTGGAGGATGCCATGTTGCTGAAGCCCAGAGCCCCTGAACAGCTGTAAATCTTTTGGCTGTCAGCAGATTGGCCTCTACAGCGCCAAAAAATAGGAAGCAACTGAGCATGTACAGAGCAGGGTGAGACAGCCTATTACTGGATTTTAAACAGTAAAGGCATCTATATTTACAGTGGTAGTAAACCTGCTTTGTTACTTTTACCTACAAGTAAGCTTATAATAAAGCTTACCTGTAGGTAAAATGAATATCTCCTAAATGTGCACTGTTTATGAGATATTAGCTTGTTTTTCAGCCGGTGACTTCACCGGAACATGCACTCTAAAGGAACGGCACACTCATACGTCACTTCAGAGCTCTGTGCCGCAGGCGTGACTCCCGTACACATACGCGGGAGTGAGATCATCGCAGTGCGGCCATTCAAACAGCTGGATCCAAGGAACCCGGATGGAAGACCAAGTGAGGCCCGGTTCACACTGGTGTGATGCAGAAACCCTCCGAATCGAGTGTGAGTTCTTGCATCACACCTGAATCGCACAGTGGGTCACACCCAGTTCTGCAAACCACAGCGGGTGTCAGTACTAATTCATTATGAAATAGCTCAGAATGATGCTCCGACGGGTCCGCCCGTCAGAGAGAGCTGACATTTTCCTTCGGGGATCCTTCCGGGTTTGCAGCTTCAGTGCTGTGAGTGGCCAAAGCCGCGAGAGACATCACTCCTGTTGCATGCAGGGCGAATATCTCCTAAACCAGTGGTTCTCAACCCTTGTCCTCAAGCACCCCCAACAGGTTATGTTTTCCTTTATCTTGCGCAGATGCTTTGAATCAGAGTCAATTGCGTGGTATTTTTGGACAGCTATTTCATCTAAGAGAAATTCCCAAAACATGACCTGTTGGGGGTACTTGAGCACAGGGTTGAAAACCACTGTCCTAAACCATGCAGGTTTAGGAGATATTCATTTACCTACAAGTAAGCCTGTAGGTAAAAATCAAAAATTAGGGTATACAGCCGCCTTAAATAAAAAATAAAAAAAAACAAGTCATCTGGTCCTGAAGAAATGAAAGATGAGGGTTGCACAAAGCTTAAAATCATGTGATGAGAACTTTCAGGCCTTCCCAAAATCAATGTGAAAAACTTGATGAATCTGATGGCTATAATATGTTATGGGAACTCAATACAGAAGTATATTTTTTAAAGGGCAGAATTGTTACAGCGTTCTTGATAGAATTAGTAGTTTACTGATTGATTTTAATTGTTCTGTGAGGTTTTTGTTTGAATCTCCAAAATTCCATTAATATCTTTTTGCCTGTTAGGCCCCTTTCACACGGCTGTGTCCGTTTGCGGAATCCGCTTTGCTCAGCAGGGATCGATCCGCTGATCCTCGTTGAGCAGGCGGATGACAGATCCGTCTCCACTCACTGTGCGGAGACAGATCTGTCAGTGCCCTGCTCTGCTCTATGTAGATCGGATGAAAACGGTTATGCCTGTAAGTTTTCATCCGATCTGTTCCGATCCGATTCTCCAGACGGATGGAAAATAGGGTTTCACGGACAGGATCGGATCACAGAGCGGCGGATGTCAGCGAACATGTTTCTGCTGACATCCTCTGCTCCATAGGGTTGCATGGAGCATCCGTTCAGGTTTGCCTGAAAAATGGACAGGAGGACCTGAATGGAACGCCTGTGTGAAAGTGGTCTTACGCAGTTTCTTCACAGTGGTTATGCTGAGTACTAAACTCAGGAGCTCTTTCTTATTTCTTCCTCAAAGTAAATCTTTCTAAAATCTGTCTTTTTATATATTCTCCCCTCTTTAATCTATCATAAATGCTGCTGCCAGACCTTTCTATCTTACCAACTGTTCAATGTCTGCCACCCCTCTCTGCCAATCCCTCCACTGGCTTCCAATTGCCCAACAAATTAAAGTAGAACTAAGGATAAAAACTAAAAAAAAAATGTGATAAAACTAAGTAGAATGTACAATATGTCTGTCGTGTTTTGTCATGTAAATGCAAGTATATAGAGAAATTTACCTGTTTCCAGCCTGTCAGATTCCTTTATTGTGGAGACAACAGCTCTTCCTCATTTCCAAACGTCTCAGTTGTCCCCTTTTGCATCATGCCGTTATTGAGGGGACGACAGCGCGGAGGCGTGATGTCATTAGGGGGTGTTGCTTCCTTTGCTTCGAAAGCCCTAGCGTGTCAATCAGCTTACAAGAGACGCCAAGGCTCTGCCCACTCTTCTCACATTCAGCTCGCCTATGCCCTTCCCACGTCCCACCTTTGCCTCTGTCCACTGCCCATTGAATCATGGGAACTATAGTTCTCTGTGCAAGACACAGACGCACGTATAGAGGAGGGCAATGAAGTGCTATCTCTGCAAGACTCCTCCCAGCAACACTATCTGAATCCAGTGGCATAGGCTCAGGGAGGGGGTGAGAACAAGCAATTGTAGGTGTAAAATTAGGTAACAAAGATTGTATTTATTATATTTAATAATGTGTGTCATTTTCATGAGCTTTGCTAATGGTTCACTAAAAATATATAGGCTGCCTTTAGTTCTACTTTAAATTCCAAACACTAACAACATACAAAGCCCTTCCCATCTCTGCCCCGAGCTACATCGCAATCTTGTCACCATGTCAGGATTTGAACACAGAGCCTCTGCTGTGTCAGGCATTGTCTCTTCTTGCTGAGCCACCTGGAATGCTGGACAGTTCCCTGGACAATTCCTTGAATGATCCTGCCTTGAGCCTTATTTGTCTTGAACTTTGAACTCTTTGCTCTTCCCATGAGCTTCATGTCTCTGCACTTCCTGTTTGCCAGATTTTTATGCTCTCTTCAGCCAGTATTTTGATTTTGTCTTTCCTGCTGCCATCCATATCTTTGCTACCACTCGTTACTGAGACTTGGCTTGTTTCTCGAGTATGCTTCTTTTTGATCCCAACCTGCAACTACTTGTTACCGACCATGTTTTCTGACTATGCTTCTGTTTGATCCTTACCGATATCTGCTACTGGACCCGACTTGATCACCTCCTGGTGGGGCAATCCCGAGGACCACAACCCGGTACTAACATGTAGCTAAACCCACCTCCACCATCAGGAGCTCTGGTGAACACCAGTTAGTACTTTGACTCCGCACCTCAAGTGAGCCCGTGCTATTTGCCAGGGTGACCTGCTTGTATACCAATCCTGCTGGTCAGTGGGAGTTCCTCTACTGCTATAGCTACTGGTTTCCGAGGCCTGACCCCAGACCATGACACTCCAATTATCACCCATACCGTCCTCTCCACTCTTCCCAAGACCTCCTGCTCTCTAGCTCCTCCCGTGCTCATCTCCAGGACTTCTCCAGAGCCTCTCCCATACTCTGGAACTCTCTATCTCAATCTGCCCAGCTATCTCCTACTCTGGCTGCCTTTAGGCGATCCCTGAAAACTCATTTCTGCAGCAAAGCCTATCACGCCTCCAACTATCGACAGAACTTTTAATTATTCCATCGACTCATCCCTCACAGTTATTACCTTTTGTACCATTTGCCCCACCCTATTAGATTGTAAGCTCTTGAGCAGGGACCTTTTAACCTTCTTGTATTTTATTGTATTGTAACTGTATTGTCTCCGTTTATAATGCAAAGCTCTGCGCAAATTGTTGGGCGCTATATAAATCCTGTATAATAATAATAATAATACTATTTTCTTTGTCTTTGTGTTCTGAGCAGACTTTTTATCATTACTTGCCTTTATCAGTAACTTTTCATGTCATACCTGAGCTAGTTTAGTCTTTCTCTCCAACAAGCCTGACCCTCCAAAGTTCTTATTTGCTGATGCAGGCGAGGCTGAGCACTCCTGTAATGTCCATTGATTACCATGATTTCAGCAGTAATAGATAAATGCCTTTCATTTTCTTATACACAGCACTTCTCCATCTCTAAAAACAGCCCAGCACTTCAGCTGCAAAACAGAATTAAAGGCATATAGATGGGAGAGTCCATACATGCAATTGCTCTATTTATGTATTCAGTTGAACAAATAAGGATGCAGTAATTTAGCAAGATATAATTTACCTGTATCAGTATAAATAAAAGCACTTTACAGACCCAATGCTTCCGATGCAAGGAAGAGAAAGGTCATTTTTACATTTTTTAAACCCATTAATGTTTACATTTTTTTTTTTGCTTTCTAGTACTGTTAATTCCACTGAGTCAACGCGCAAGGCTCAGTTTGAAGCAATTTTGTTTCTTAAATGCAACACATTAAATCTGTGCCTGAACAGATACAGCATATAGCAAAATATATGTTATGTCTGTATAATTCCTATCAGGGGAAGCCTAGTGTGGTAAGAGAGAAGTAAAATGCTTTCTATTCCACGTTCATGTTTTTTGTGAATACTAGTAAAAGGGTGCACATTTTGGCCTCATGAGGGATAGCAATTTAGTAATTGCAAAGCTTTCAACACCCCTTTGCATAGTATATTCTACTCTGTCTGGACTACCTATGCTGCAGTGATGCAAAGACGTTTGTTGTGAGGGAAGTATGCAAACTGTCATTGCTCACCTTTTCCTCATATTGGTCTCTGCCTCTTCTTCTGATCCTCTGGCATCTGGGTCACTGAGAGGTTATAAGTATGAGGATACATCATTTTGCCTTCCCTCAGACATTACTAGTTGCATGCTTATTTTGGATCAGTGTGTAGACAGGTGCAGTCTACTTTCTCCACTGCAGGTGGCGTTCATCTGACTGATCACTGTACCGGCCCGCTATGATCAATCATAGCAGATCAAATGATGATTGTAAACAATGGATAGCTTCCTTTCAAAGCATTCATTGTGTACAATTGTGTTGCTAGCTGTGATTGGTCACAGTGATCACATGTTACAGACAGTGCCATTCAAAGCCTATCTATATCAGGTTATTAGCTGTGGCCAATCACAGCTAATCACAACAATACATAATGAATGAATCAGATTCATTCAGTAAAAAATGGTTGCTTACACTAGTGAATTTCACTGGCATAAGCAATCATAATGTGTATAAAAAAGACTGATCACTTCCCCAGAGTAGTACAGTGTTAGAATGGTCACAGCGTGTTGAAAAAAAATCGAATAAAAAAGAAAAAAATGTAATAAAATAAAGAAACCATTTTTTTTTTTTTAGCAAATTTTTTTTTTTTTTTACATACTGTCACCAGTCAGTGTTCTTGATCATCTCCACACTAGCTATATGATGACCCTATACTGCACTGGTGACAGTATGTAAAAAAAATGAGATAGGCTGACAATACATTAGGATTGATCCACTTTCAGATATACTGTATATCCCATAGTTTGTGGACTCTATAACTTTCCTGCAGACAAAATAATAAACACTGATTTTGTGGTGATTAAATACAATCCAAAGAAAGCTCTATTTGTGTGAAAAAAATTATAACATTTTCATACGAGTAGAGTTTTGAATGACCACGCAATTGTCATTCAAAATGTGACAGTGCTGAAAACTGAAAATTGGCCTGGGCAGGAAGGGGGTGAAGGGGCCCTGGCTCCCAGGCTTGGTGCGAATTTTGAGTGTGGGCAGTGTAAGGACAGGTCACCTGTCTGACAGGGACGGTGATTAGCGGCGCCAGGGACGGGTTCCAGTCCAGTAGGGAAAGGATAGGGACATGCCATCCTTCCAGAGACCTCCCCATTTAGGCTCAGACCGGCCAGGCCGCATTCTGCCCCTAAAGACAGATGCTGTCAGCACATCTAGACCTGCTCAGCTACAGATTGGTGATATTGCCGTGATTGTTTCTAGCCAGGTGCCTTCCCACCGGGTTTGTGGTGAATTACTGGATTCTGTGTTAAAGTGGTTGTCAACTTGTGACAACCACTTTAACCTACAGGTGAGCCTATAATAAAGCTTACCTTTAGGTGCCCTGCACATCTCCCAAACCTGCACGGTTTAGGAGATATGCAGTGTGCGAGATGTGCCGACTTCATTTCGGAATCCGTGCCGTTTCTTCACTGTGATCGTGCCGTGACTGCCTCCAGCACGCATGCATGTGCGGGAGTGACGTCACATGACTCCGGCCAGTCACAGAGCCTGACATTGCGGCCCCAGAAGGAAGAGGGGCAGAAGATGGATGCCGCCAGCACAGGGGACAGCGATGGACATCGCAGGCTTCATTTGCAGGTAAGCGGCACATAATGCATCTACTTTGCAAAGGAATGTAGAGGAAGTAAACCCTATCTGGGTTTACTTCCTCTTTAATACAAATTCTGTTCTTTGCAACCAGATGGGTGTATTGCAGGATGAGTGCAGGGCTTAAGGTTCCTTTCACATGTACGGAGTCCGTTTTGACGAGGATTGATACGTTGATCCCTGCTGAGCTGGCGGATGACAGCTCCGTTTCTGCTCACTGTGTGAGATGGACTTGTCAGAGCTCCACTCTCCTCTATGGGGGATTGGGTGAAAACGGACCGTCTGTCCCCTGGAAAATAGGGTTTCCATCCATCTGCATTTAGCACTGCTGACATCCGTCGCTCCAATGTTCACACTTGTACGATACAACAGTCATACGACTGTGGATCTGACTTTGCCCTGCGACTTGGAGTATGACTTCCATTCAACTTTAATGAACAGGATTCGACTTTGATCCTGACAATACCAGGCACTTTGTGTCTGGTATGAATTTTTAGGGGAAACTCCACGCCACATTAAAAAACGGCATGGGGTCCCCCCAAAATCCATTCCAGACCCTTATCCAAGCACGCAGCCCGGCAGCTCAGGAAAGGGGGTGGGGACGAGTAAGCGCCCCCCCGAACCATACCAGGCCACATGCCCTCAAAAAGGGGGTGTGGGTGCTTTGGGGCAGGGGGGGCCCTGCGCCCCCCACCCCAAAGCGCCTTGTCCCCATGTTGATAAGGACAAGTGCCTCTTCCCGACAACCTTGGCCAGTGGTTGTTGGGGTCTGCGGGCGGGGGGCTTATCAGAATCTGGAAGCCCACTTTAACAAGGGGGCCCCCAGATCACGCCCCCCCATGTGAATGAGTATGGGGTACATTGTACCCCTACCCATTCACCTAAAAAAAATGTGTCAAAAATAAAAACAGTACACAGGTTTTTGACAAAGTAATTTATTTAAGCAGCTCTGGCGTCTCTCCTCCTTCCGATTTCTTCTCCCTCCGGCGATGTCTTCATCCTCCAGTTCTTCTCCCTCTGCTGATTTCTTCTCCCTCTCACGGTTCTCCTCCTCTTTCTGCTGATGCCTTCTCCCCTCTCCGGTCCTTCTCCTCTCTCCGCTGTCTTCTTCCTCTGCCGGGTCTCCTCTCTCAACTGTCCCCCCTGCCTCAAAACACTCACACCCCCATGTTGAAGGCATGTGGTCTGGTATGGTTCGGGGGGGGGGTGGCGCTTGCTCATCCCCACCCCCTTTCCTGACCTGCCGGGCTGCGTGCTCAGATAAGGGTCTGGTATGGATTTTTGAGGGGGACCCCACACCATTTTTTTGATGTGGGGGTTCCCCTTAACCACTTCCATACCGCCGGACGTCACATGACGTCCTAGGGTTTGAGTGATGATATCTGAATGGTGCCTGCAGCTGCCGATTTATTCTGCAGACGGTTCTGCACATGATAAAAGTGGTCTTAGTGGCGGATTCGCCACAATCACTTTTATCAGCGGCGGGAGAGGTGCCCCACCCCGCCGTTTTCCGGTCATCTCCGCCGCTTACCGGACCCGTCGGCAGCGGCGGAGATAGGGTTGCCACCTCATCCCTTAGTGGCGGCCTCTCATGGCGCCTGGAGCACTCCTGCGTTCTAGGTCGCCGCATCTCTTCCGGGTCCCAGTCGCGATTACACTGTGCATGCTTGGTTTCCTGCATGCATTGTAGCGCCGGGACCTGGCGGGCTCGCAGACGCTGGGCGAGTGGCGGTATGGCGCATGCGCGATAGTGCGGCGCTGACGTCACAGTGGCGGCAGATTTAAAGGCCTGTCAGATGCTGGATGGGAAATCCTGCGGGCAGTGAGGCAGCTTCCCCAAGCTAAGGATCTTTTGTTCCAAAGTATCCCTCTGGCCAGTGTTGTGCTCGCTGGAAGGGGGGGGGGGGCATGGAGGAGTCTTCTTAAGGGAGAAGGTACCTTCCTAATACTGCCCTCTGCTTTCTTCCTCAGCGGATAGTTGGGACAGGTCCCTCTCTCGCTCGGATCATGGACAGGTCACCGTCTCCCTGCGGCCAACCGTCACACATAAGGCCAACAGCAGAGGAGAAGTTCCCATTCCACCTCCAGACACTGCTCCCACCGCCATGACACCCACTCTGGCTACAGGGCCGTCGGCAGCGGCGGAGATAGGGTTGCCACCTCATCCCTTTAAACCCAAACACATATGAATTCCACAGGTTCTGTGGCTGATTAAAGTGGTAATTAAACTCACTTGGTGCCTTATCTGCATTTAATTAGCCACAGGACCTGTGTAATTCATATGTGTTCGAGTTTAAAGGGATGAGGTGGCAACCCTAGGCAGAGATGATCCGGTCCGTCTCTTCCAGTGTCTGTGAGTCGACTGAGCGGCTCCATAACACGGCGGGGCGGAAATGACGTCAGAAGTCACATCCGCCCAATGGTCTTAAAGGACCTTTTTTTTTTTTTGGGCTGTCATTTTTTTCAGATTTTTTTTGCATTTTAGTGTAAATATGAGATGTGAGGTCTTTTTGACCCCAGATCTCATATTTAAGAGGAGCTGTCATGCTTAAAAAGAACAGTGTAAAAATAAAAAGCAAAATAAATAATTAAAAAAAAAAAATGTAAAGTGCTCTGTCCCGCCGAGCTCGCGCGCAGAAGCGAACGCATACTTAAGTCCCACCCACATATGAAAACGGTGTTCAAACCACACATGTGAGGTATCGCCGCGATCGTTAGAGCGAGAGCAATAATTTTAGCACTAGACCTCCTCTGTAACGCAAAACTGCGAACTTGTAGAATTTTTTAAATGTCGCCAATGGAGATTTTTAAGTTGCAAAGTTTGTCGCCATTCCACGAGCGGACGCAATTTTGAAGCATGACATGTTGGGTATCATTTTACTCAGCGTAACATTATCTTTCATAATATGGACAAAAATTGGCCTAACTTTACTGTTTTCTTATTTTTTAACTAAAAAAACTGAATTTATTTTTAAAAAAAAGCACGCTTGGAAGACCGCTGCGCAAATACGGTGTGACATAAAGTTTTGCAATGACCGCCATTTTATTCTCTAGGGTGTTAGAAAAAAATATATAATGTTTGGGGGTTCTAATAATTTTATAGCAAAAAAACTAACTCATAAGCACAGAATTAAAAAAACAGGCTTAGTCTTGAAGTGGTTAAACTCCATACCAGACTTCAATGATCTTCAATG
>BLSH010449976.1:33857-46955 GCA_018402905.1 Glandirana rugosa | reverse complement strand
GACTATCATTAGTTATAGTTAAGAGGTTGTTACATAGTTTATACACGTTTTACCGTTATATTCAACGTGGCAGATAACTAGACAATTCAAAATTTTTAAGTACTATTTTAGTACCACATATTACAAGAATTATTCGTTTTGGTTTTTTGTTTTTATCAGAAAAATTTTCTTAGGTCTACTTTATTTTCACAAGTCACTGAAACCACCGTTTTGAAGTATGTATATTTCACTAGGTCACGAAGTTTTGTCACGAGGGGAGAACGCAGGGGTGCCAGTACCGGGTAACTGGGGACTCCTTCAACTGCCCGACAGTTGCTTTAGCAAATAAAACAATAAACAATAAACACGTGGAACTAGGGGACGCCAGACCGCGCTCCACCTACGTTCCTTAGAGCGGAAGCAACATGAGAGCCCTCGCCACCCGACGCGGCATTTCGTTGACAGCCCGTCAACTTCCTCAGGGGTCAATGGGCCATGACCGTGGGGACGCAAGAGGGGAGCACTGTTTTGAAGCACTGGATCACTTTATATGTATGAAGTTTTGCCACCAAAGTCACTGAACACTTTTATTTCATCTGGATTCTTTTAAAAAGACTATTTTTGTTTTTTGGTTTTGCTTATTAAGAACATTATACACCATGATTTTATCATGAATTTTTAAAACTTAACAGATCAATAGACGGTGCAACTTATATTGCCATTTTGCACATATTTGATACATTGTTGGAGAATTGATATTGATTACTATCAGCACAGTAGCATTTGAATTACGCACAGTATCACTTGTAATATTTTATACACAGATATTTTTGCTTTTAATATATAGGGGTTGTGTGCAATAAGGTGTGGTCTGAAATAGGATCAGCACAGAGAGGGTTAGCGCCATCTCCTGATACATTGTTTATATACAGTTTTTTCCTTCGGGAAAGTAGGAGGGCAGCTTACCCCCAGAGCAATACTCTGATCCACTACAGCGCGGGATCCCCCTTTCTATACATAAGCTTATTGGCCTGTTTCAGGCCAGGGGAATTTGGTAAGTGGGACTACAAACCGACTACCTAGGCATCGCACAGGAGCTACAAACAACCTATAATATTGGGGACTTTTGCATAATTTCTAGTTATTCTTGGACCTGTTCCAATATGCACATGGAGATACAATAATCCCTCAATTAGCTGATAGGACTCCTGAGGGACATATTGTAGTAGTGTCCTACTAGCACTTATTGATGTTTAGGCACTAAGATAGGTGTTTAGGCACTACAATTGCTGTTTAGGCGCTATGATTTACACTGAGCAGAAGGTGTAGTCTCTGGTTTACCCAGGAGACAACACACTTGTCATACATGAGAGATTCTTTTCTATGTGTGAGAAACTGCTCTATGAGCGCGGTATCCCTACATTTTGCGATCTATGTTTTCTAGTGTAACCTGCTATAGTTATACTGTTGTACCAGCTGCTCTCTATCTTTCACTAGTGTTTCCCATAGGCGCGGACTTCTATTTGTATTATTGCAGTATTCTAGTGTGCATCTCCCCAAGGTGTAAAATCTGGCCTGTTGGTGGGTCCCGAGGCCAGGAGTTGAGAACCACTGCTCTAGATCTTTCCCCAGCCCTTAAAGCATCTGACCACACCAAAATCGGTGTGATAAGACGCTTCCCCAATCTCCCAATGGCGCTGTTTGTATCTGGCAAAATCGAAGTCACAAAATGCTCGTAGCCTCCGGTTTCTTAGGCCATGCAGGGCCATCTTTAATATTGATTGGACCCTGGGCAAATATTTTCTTGGCCCCCCCATGCAATTTCACTCTCCACCTGCTCTGAGACATACAATAAATAGCAACTAGACTCAAAATCAGTTTACTGAAACAGATCAGCAGTGATTTTGATTGGTTGCCAGAGGTTACAGCATATCATTACCACTTACTGACTGGTTGCTAGAGGTTACAGCACACATTACAGCTCACTGATTAGTTGCTGGAGGTTACAGCACATGCTTTCTGCTTGTTTGGTTGCTTGAGATTACTGTACATCAATACTGCTCACTGATTGGTTGCTAGAGGTTACTGCACATCATTACTGCCCACCGATTGGTTGCTAGAGGTTACAGCACATCATCTCCTCACTGCCTGCACACCATGGACTGGGGAGCGCAAATTCGCTTTCCTGACACCACAGAAATGTGCTGCCCTTTAGCAGATACACAGCAGTGGCATCAATTATTAATGACACCCTCACACATCTGCTGACATGTGCTGTGGAATTTCAAGCATGCCTTTGTCTCCCGAGTGGGCAGCGTCCAGTATAGGTGATGGTGAATATGACCACAGGGGGCCATGATATACATATGAAGCCCACCTTTGTTTACATATCAGCGCAGCTGGCCGCCACTATTCACATATGAATGCTGACGCTATTTACATATCAATGTCGGTTATTTACATGTAAACATAGGGTCTGTAGGTGAGTCATCTGTACACAACAATAGGCAGAGTTGGGCAGCTTTAGTAGCAGCACTTAGATATCGGGACACAGCACAGGTCTAAAACTTCAAGGGACAAGGGAATTTAAACCAGGATAGTTGGCAAGTTTGAGGCAGCTGCTTTGGGCCCCACGACAATGACACGGCCCAGGGCAGCTGCCCCTTTTGCCCTGCCTTAAAGATGGCCCTGAGGCCATGGAGATGATTGGAGCCATTCTGGTCTTCAATCAGCTCTAAGGTCAGCTGGCGGAACCACCAGCTGCATTCTCGCATTCCCCAGTGGGACAGGAGAGCCTGAGAAGACCAGCAACATACTAGTATGTCGCTGGTCCTTGTTGGGCATATATTGTAATGTTCTTTTTTTCATGAAAAAAAAGAATCAATCGGTGGGTACCATTATGCCCACCATTAGAAAACCTCCCTTCATCCTCCCACTTCTATTGGTGGGCATAGCCACTATTTTAAAAAAATATACCGGAGCATAGGGGCAATCCGCCCCAATTTCCACCCACTGCGCCTATGCTCCGGTATATTTGCTCTTTTTTAACTGTGGTGGTGAAATCACCGCCAACAGCGCTGGAGTCGCCGCTTTATGAATGGTAGGAGCAAACGCTTTTACTGTCACCATTAATAAATCAGTGCTGCAGCTGAATGGTGTACCTGAAAAGGAATAAACAATTAATAAAACACAGTAACATAAAAAAATGACATACCTGCTAAAAAGAAAAAAATATAAAACACATTAACAATATAATATTACAGGTAAGTATTAACATAAAAAATTACATACCTGCAAAGAAAAAATGATAAAAACAGTACCAAACAGGTATGCATACAAAATATTAACAATAGAGAGAGAATAGAGAGAGATTAGAGAGAAAACAAGAGAGAGAGAGAAAAAAAAAGAAACGTACAACTGTTTTTGTCTTTTTTATTTTATTTTTTTTTGTTTTTTTAACATTTTTTTTTTGTTGTTATAAATTTTTTTGTAATTAAAAACTAACTGGTTCAGCTCTGGGTCTCTCAAAATGCACTGGCATCTTTGGAGACCCTATGTCAGTGTGCCTATCACTGTGTCTGCTTTATCCTACGCTAATAATTCACTAATGTGTGATAGCGTTCCATCGCATAGTAGCCCATTATGTGCCACTTACTTGCAAACGAAGCCTGCGACGTCCAGCGCTGTCCCCTGTGCTGGCAGCATCCATCTTCAGCCCCTCTTCCTTCCCGGGGCCTCGACTCCGGCTCTGTAACTGGCTGGAGCCGCGTGACGTCACTCCCACGAATGCGCGTGGGAGCCGCCATTCACGGCACAATCTCAGTGAAGAAACGGCACGGAGGCTATTTCTTCACTGCGCATGTGCCGAAATTATGTCGGCAATGCTAGTACACTGCAAATCTCCTAAACTGTGCAGGTTTGGGAGATATGCAGGGCACCTACAGGTAAGCCTTATCATAGGCTTACCTGTAGTTTAAAGTGGTTGTCACGAGTTGACAACCACTTTAAAGAAGCCTTTTAAAGCAACCATTTTAATGCCCCCATAGGGGTTGCTGGAAGTAGTGGTTCACCTGTCACACCGCCCTCAATCACACATGTTCTTACATCCGGGGGATTAGGGGATTCAAATTGGATGGGGTAAAGGGTGTTTATGGTGTGCCCTGTGGATCAACAGTTCTTAACTGGACCATTTATATACACTCCTGTATATGCACCTCTGTCTTCCTCCAGCACAATCTTGCTTGCAATTAACTCCTCTTCTTCCAGCATAATCTTCTCACACCTAGCTAGCACATGGTACGGCCTGCTCTCAATTTAGTGAACCACCCATTTCAGGCAGGGACCGCAGCCCCCTTTAGTGTAGCAAAAGTGGAAAGTGTGCTAGCTAGCCTTGGTGGACTACTGTTCCCAGTCAGTCCCTCTTCAGGCCCTGTCAGCCCTCCTGGATTCAGCGACCCAACTCCACTGCACCGTGACACCACATTCCCAACTGGCTCTTGCCCCCTTCTCAGACTGTCTCTTTCTCTCCCCAATCTGCCCTGGTGTGCCTCTTCCAGCTTCCCTGGCTGTGTGTCACTCACCGACACCTGGTGGATCCCTCCTGGAGACTTGCCTTGCTGCACCACTCTGTTGCTTTCTCCTGCTCCCCGGTCAGGACTCCCCATGGGATTTTCTGAGTGTCCCTTCCACTCCCGAGCCTTCAGACCCAAGGTCACCCCCCAGGTGGGGTGCTCCCTCAAAGATCTCTGCAACTAGTGCTCCATCTCCCAGTTCTTCCACCCAAACTCTCCTTCCCGGCTGGGCCGACCCCAGGTATTTGAGGCCCCCACCCAAACCAAATTGGGTATCGGTCATGGCTCCCTTAACACCCCAGGCAGTCTACCCCTCTTACCCACCCTTTCTTCTAGAACCTGCTAGAAGCAAAGGGGAGGTAACCGAGAGGTGTCACCGCCTGTGAGTCACCAACCACTCCCTAGACCACTCCCCTGCCCAGGATCAAAACAATCAAGCCTGACTTAAAGTCAGACCTGACTAAATTTTCCTCACCTACAAAATTCCTAACACTTAGCACCTACCTAAAGGTAGAGGGCGCTACAGATATGTATATAATGAAGTCTGGGATGAATAAGCTACGACCTTGATGGATATTAAAAGCTGTATTATATTATTTTGTATTTAAAGAGGATGATGCTGTCCTCAGAGTATTGTTGTTCATTGGAAAATTTAGATTGTAGTTACTATTTTACATTGGCCAAAGTATTTGGGGTATGATGTGTTATTTCAATGTAACAGGTTTTCAATAAATGTTTTGAGACACCATGTTTCAGGAGAGATGGTGCAGGTAGGATTGCTTCCAGTGGATTGAGATCAGTTATGAATCAGAGGGGTCTGGGTGAACTATTGACAAAGCGATGTATTTGTCTACATTTCCAAAAATCAAGGAATTGGGATCCCTGTATTCGTAACTGAAGTGCAATCAGGTCCGGTCCATTGCATATAGGATTAAAGCATAGTGTTTGTTCTTGAGACCAGATACTAAAGGCTCTACATTTGTTGTTTGGAGGAAAAGAGTGATAACCCAACAGGAAAAGAAGGGGAGAGTTATATGAACTGTGAATACCCTTAAGGCTGGGCACATTGTGTAGGAAAAAAGCACTTTTACGTTCGTAGAATCCATAGTGAATGCCCTTAACATGGGGATTAGAGTGTACGTCAATCACCAATGATTTGCAATGGCGAATAATAGAGGGGACAGGGAACATCCTTGTCTCATCCCTCTTTCAAAAACTGTTGGATCGGATTTATATCCTTTGAGTTAAATTTGTGTCATTGGGGTGCAATACAGAGCCTGTTGAATTTGTAAGAAAGAGGGGCCAAACCCTCAAATTCCAAAACCAAAAACAAATAATTCCAGGACAGGCTGTAAAATGCTTTATGAAGATAGTAGCATTGCCTGTCTGTGTAGGGGAGAGTCCCATTTGAAATTAACTGCCAAGATTAGATTCGGTGTTCTATAGATTTGATGAGATGTTTGCTGTTATCTAATAAAACCTGATTTGTCTTTATGAATATAATGTTCCAGAAATGAATTAAGATTTAGTGCAAGAACCACCGTGAGTTTTTTAAGCTCGCAATTAAAGAATGGTCTCCATAATTGGAGACCACTATAGGGTCCTTATGTGGTTTGGGAATGACACTAATAAATGTCCTATTTTCCTCACAGAGAGTATGGGCTCCATATCCCAAGTGATTAAATATAAGAGTAATTTGGGTGTTAACAAGTCAGCAAATGTTTTATAATAACCGGTAAAAAGATTCATCCGGGCCTGGGGATGTGGTACAGCATTTTAATTACCCTGGAAATCTTGTCACATGTGAGAGATTTATCCATTAATTTCACATGTTGTGTGGAAAGAGCTTGGAGTTTCAGTGTCTCCAGGAACTTCCAAATAGAGGACTGGATATCAGCCAAAGACTTTAGTAAAGTTTGCTATAATAAGAATGAAATTCCTGGAAGATTCAGTGAGGGATTTGGAAAAATGTCCTTTCTCCTATCATTCACTGACAGACGCAGCTCATCATAACGTGTGGGTTTATGCTCGTCCCACTAGGAGTTAACTAGGCAGGGAAAAGAAACAGCTGGCCCCTCCCATGGGGGCCGTCCTCTCTTCCTACATAAGCCCCCTCATAGCATAGCTCTTCAGTTTCAATGCCTAGTTTGCAAGGAGTTGACCTGGCTTCCCTTCAGGGGAATTGCGGTCCTGTTTGTGACCATTTTTTATTTTAATTTCTTTTACTTTTTTGTCTTCTATCAAGCAATTGATCTGCTATCAAGAAGCCGTTCGGGGCATAGAGAGTCCTTGGGCTCTGTACGTTCCTCGACCTGGCCAACCGATGCGAGCCAGTCCCGACGTATGGGGACCCGCCGCATCGTGCCCGTTCCGTGCGGGCGGCCAGGGGTGACCCCCCCCTTGCGCCCACTCCCGGATGTGATTCGGGAAGGGCAATTTTCTGGCCCGCAGCATACTGCCTAAGAGGGGGCGGAAGATCTGCGACTGGGTGGCTCCCCGCGGTGTTCGTCGGAGTGGTGAGTGAGAGTTCCTGCCTTTCCCCCCTTTTTAGGGGCGGAAAGGGGGATCGACGGCCGCAAAAAAAAAAAAGCACCGATCGTCTGGGCGGTCGAATCGATTTTTCGCCGCCATGCAGCGATCGGCCGCCATTTTGCGGTGGACCGCCGCCATTTTGCCGTAGCCGCAGACATTTTGGGCCTATGGGGCTTTCCCTCTAGCGCTCAGAGCGGCCATTTGCGGTACTGCACGTTCCCTGAAGGTGTGTTTTGGCGGCCATTTTGACTGCATGCTCTGAAAATACACGTGTCTGCAGCATCTCCCTTCTCTGTGGAACGGTGATCTGACGGCGCAGCTCCTCTGACGATCCATCCAAAAACAGGCACCGGAACAGCAAGTATAGCTGGGCTCCCTGTGGGTGCTGGTGGTGGTGGGTGCAGTCCTCCTGGGTTCCCTGGTGCACTGTGGGGTGTTGGTGTGCGGCAGTGTGGGGGTGCCTCATTCTCCTTAGTCTCCCTGTGTATCACTAAGAACCTTTTCTGGGAAGAAAGCAATGGCAGATTACTCTGCTGAACCTGCTGAGGAAGCGCAATCTGCGCAAGGAGCACTTTTGGACCAGCTGCGGGTTGTCTTTAGCAAATTTCTCCCCCGGGCGGAGGTCACCCAACAGGTGCCCAAGAAGCGTCCCCCTCCTCCTCATTATTCATCAGGGGAGGATTCTGAGCTGGAAGTGGCCTCAGGGGTCTCAGGGACCCCAGCGGACTTATCCAATGGGGAACTGGGCCCATTGGACAGCGAGGGGGATCAGGGGACGGCGGCTGCGCACAAAAAAACGTTGGTGGCTACCATTATCGCTGGCATTCGCACTAAGCTGCAGCTGGATCAGGATGGCGAATCGCGGTCTGCTGCGTATGTGTGTGGGTCCTCTAGGCCCCCTAGGGCCCCCAAGGCTTATCCCTACAATTACTTTTTTGATCATTTTCTTTATCGTGAATGGCAGCGTCCACAGCACTCTTCTTCGCTGTCAAAACGGTTCGCTGCTCGCTATTCCTTTGAGGAAAGCTTTTTAAAAAGAAGTGGGAATCGCCTGTGGGGGACCCAGCGATAGCACGCCTTAGTAAGGCGACGACCATTCCTCTGGAAGGGACTCCTTCTTTTAAGGATCCCGCTGATAGAAAAATAGAGGCGCTTTTAAAGTCGCTGTTCCTGGTGGCAGGTTCCGATGTGCGACCAGCCTTGACGTCCGCCATGGCGGCACAACATTTATACGAGTGTCTGGAAGAGCTCCTGAAGGATCTGGAAGACGGTCGCCTGATGGATGCGCCGCAGAAGGCTGAGTTTTTACTCCAAGGGTTCAAGTACCTTTGTGATGCGACCGTTTTACTGCCGATGTTGTCCAGAATAACGATATTTGCCGTCATACTTAGACTGATACTTTGGTTGCATTCTTGGTCCGGTGACCACTCTTCCAAGAAAGGTCTGGCTGACCTCCCTTTTCAAGGTGGACGTCTATTTGGCCCACGTTTGGATGAGATCATTAAGGACTTCACGGGAGGTAAGAGTACCTTCCTTCCAGAGCCCCGCAGGCGTGAGTCTCGCCGTAGACAGGGGCCCCTTCCTTCGGGACAGAAGAAGTTTTTTCGCGGCCCGGGCGCAACAGGTAAATGGACCCGCTCCGGTAAGGTCGCTGCAGGGGCCGGAAGACGGCAGTGGCAGCGCAAAACCAAAAAGGCGGAGGACCAGTCCTCCTCAGCCTGATGGGTTGCCCCCACCCGCGTTTCGGGTGGGGGGACGTCTTCTGGGGTTCGTAGACCGGTGGCTGGCTCACATTTCCGACCGCTGGGTCCGGGAAGTGGTGTCCACTGGGTACAGGATAGAGTTCATCTCTCTACCCCCAGACAAGTTCTTCCCATCAAATTTAGGGCTCCCGCAGGAACGCCGGGAGGCCCTCCTTGGGGCTGTACAGGCGCTTTCAGATCAGGGGGCGATCGTACCAGTGCCCCCAGAAGAGAGGTTTTGAGGGTTCTATTCAAATCTTTTCATGGTTCCCAAGAAAGGGGGGGGGGGTTCGGCCCGTACTGGACCTGAAGGCCCCGAACCGGTATGTCAGGGCGCGGAAATTCCGGATGGAATCTGTCCGCTCGGTTTTGGCTGCCCTTCATCAGGGGGAATTTTTGGCGTCCCTGGACATCAGGGATGCGTACCTCCATGTACCCATTCATCCACGCCATCAGCGCTTCCTGCGCTTTGCGGTGGGAGACCTCCATTTTCAATTTGTGGCACTCCCCTTCGGCCTGGCCTCAGCACCTCGAGTCGTCATTGGTCGGCTTCAGGTCGTCACTCCAGTAACACTATGGGTGTAAGAGGAGGTCTCGGCTCCGCCTGAGGCGGGTGTCCTCGTCTAGCAGGTCCATACGGTGATGGCGTTACGGAGAGACAGCATCGTTGCGGTTGTGGCCCCGATCGTTAAAACACTTCTGAGCTCCACGACTCCGGTCCGGCTTCCCCTCACGGTGTTTAACTTTTACCTCCAGAGGGTGGCGTTTCGTGTCCTTCGCGACTACCGCACCTACTTACCCATGTACCTCCATGCGTAGGGACTACAGGTCCCTACGGTTTTTAAGGGGGACTACTTCCCGTCGGTTTTGGCTCGCCTGTCTAAGGTAGGCCTTAAAGGCGCGGCTGTATGGCCAAGCCCCGGAAATCCAGGTCATGCCCGGCTTGGGGGGGGGGGGGAAAGAACCCTTGGTGCTTTTCTAAACTTATCTTGGGAGTTTTGGAGAGAAGACCCCCGTGACCATGCTAGCGGGGGACTAGACTTTCGCGGACATGTCGGGGTTCCTCCCGGAGGGCCGCAAGGACGCCCTCGGGATTTAAACTACCCTTCTTCAAGAAAGGGGGGGGGGGGGTTCGGCCCGTACTGGACCTAAAGGCCCCGAACCGGTATGTCGGCGCGGAAATTCCGGATGGAATCTGTCCGCTCGGTTTTGGCTGCCCTTCATCAGGGGGAATTTTTGGCATCCCTGGACATCAGGGATGCGTACCTCCATGTACCCATTCATCCACGCCATCAGCGCTTCCTGTGCTTTGCGGTGGGAGACCTCCATTTTCAATTTGTGGCACTCCCCTTCGGCCTGGCCTCAGCACCTCGAGTCTTCACAAAATTGCTAGCCCCGGTGTTGGCGTTGCTACGACAGAGAGGCATTGCGGTAGTGGCATACCTGAACGATCTGCTCCTGTGGGCGGAGTCCGCCTCGGCTCTGGAGGAGAATGTGGGTATCACAATGACCTCACTGCTGGACTTCGGCTGGTTACTGAACCTACAGCAGTCATCGGTGTCTCCATCCCATCGCCTGGAGTATCTGGGTTTAATTCTGGACACAGAGCAGGCAAAGGTTTTCCTCCCTCCGGCCAAGTTGCTGGGTCTGCAATCAGCAGTGCGCACCCTTTTATCGCACCGTCAATCTTCATTACGGTTCTGTATGCGGGTGCTGGGACTCATGGTCTCGGCATTCGAGGTGATACCTTTCGCCCAGAGTCACACTCGTCTCCTTCAGCGAGCGATTCTGGCTCGGTGGGACAGGTCCCCTCGGTCGTTGGACCTTCTGATCCGTCTGAGCTCCCAGACCAGGGCATCTCTGATCTGGTGGCTTCGGGACTCGGCCCTAACTCAGGGGAAGACGTTCCTGCCTCTTCAGTGGGTGATCATCACCACGGATGCCAGCCTTTTGGTCTGGGGAGGGATCCTGGGGCATCTATCTGCCCAGGGTCGTTGGTCGGCACAGGAAACCCGCCTCCCCATCAACGTTCTGGAGCTGAGGGCAATCAGATTGTGCCTTTTCCACTGGACAGTGAGATTGCAGGGTCGTCCGATTCAAATTCAATCGGACAATGCCACAGCAGTGGCGTATGTGAACCATCAGGGTGGCACAAGGAGTTCAGCAGCTGCAGCAGAGGCAGCTCTGATACTGCGTTGGGTGGAACTTCACGTTCCGGCGATCTCAGCCATTTACATTCCAGGGGTGGAGAACTGGCAGGCAGACTTTCTCAGTCGCCAGACGCTGGACCAGGGAGAGTGGTCCCTCCACCCGGAGGTGTTCAAGCAAATTTGCCACAGATGGGGGACGCCGGACGTGGATCTCATGGCGTCTTGGTTCAATCACAAGGTGGAGACCTTTGTATCCAGAAGGAAGGATCCGTTGGCAGTGGCCACGGATGCTCTGGTGGCCCCCCCGGAGCCGTTATCGTCTTCTGTACGCCTTCCCTCCGATAAGACTGCTTCCGCGATTGATACGCAGGATAGTGGCGGAGGGGATACCAATTATCCTGGTGGCTCCAGATTGGCCTTGGCGCACTTGGTACGCCGACGTGGTGCAAATGGTGGCAGACGCCCCTTGGCGGCTCCCGCTGCGAGACGATCTTCTGTCTCAGGGCCCATCTTGCACCCTGCTTTACCCTCGCTGGCTTTGACGGCTTGGCTATTGAGTCCCAGGTGCTAAGGGACTCCGTAATCCCTACTTTGTTAAAAGCTCGCAAGTGTACTTCTCGCAAGATTTATCACCGCACCTGGAAGGCTTACATAGCTTGGTGCGAGGCTGAGGGTCATAACCCTCGCTCTTATGTCCTGTCTAGGGTCCTGACTTTTTTGCAACAGGGCCTGAACAAAAAAACTGGCTTTGAGTACTCTCAAGGGCCAGATATTCTTCTCTGGCAATTCTCTTTCAGAGACCTTTAGCTTCGCACTCGTTAATTCGTACCTTTGTACAGGGTGTGCGACATGTGGCGCCTCGGGTGAGGACTCCGATGGCTCCGTGGGATCTGAATTTGGTGTTTTCTGTTCCTCAGAAACCACCTTATGAGAATATCAGGGAGATTTCCTTACAACTGCTTTCGCAGAAGGTGGCCTTTTTAGTTGCCATCACTTCCGCCAGACGGGTGTCGGAATTGGCAGCACTATCGTGCAAGTCTCCCTACTTAGTCATGCATAAGGATAAGGTGGTCTTGCGACCCTCTCCTTCCTTCCTTCCGAAGGTGGTCTTTTCTTTTCACATTAATGAAGATATTGTTCTGACTTCATTGTGCCCTCGCCCATCGCACCCAAAGGAGTTTGAGTTGCATGCTTTGGACGTGGTGAGGGCCTTACGAGTGTACTTGGCTGCTACAGCTTCTTTTCGAAAAGTTGATGCCTTGTTTGTACTGCCAGAGGGCCCGCGCAAAGTATTGGCGGCCTCGTCGGCTACGATTTCTCATTGGATTAGAAAAACCGTGACCCATGCGTATTCTGTTCGGGGCAAGGTTCCCCCTTTTCCAGTCACGGCTCATTCTACCTGGGCTGTTAGCACTTCCTGGGCTTTCAGACACCAGGCCTCTGTGTCACAGGTGTGCAAGGCGGCCACTTGGGCCTCGATTCACACTTTCACTAAGTTTTATAAAGTTGATGTGTTTGCATCTTCGGATGCTGCTTTTGGCCGCAAAGTTTTGCAGGCGGCAGTGTAGGCGCGTCTGGCGCCTCCTTAGAGGTTCATTTGGGTACTGTTGTTAGCATTTAGCCACCCTTCTTTTTGACACAGCTTGGGGACGTCCCCACACGTTATGATGAGCTGCATCTGTCAGTGAACGATAGGAGAAAAAGGGATTTTATTAAAACTTACCGTAAAATCCTTTTCTCCGAGTTCACTGACAGACACAGCTCCCACCCCTCGGTGCTCTGTTCTGGTACGGCTTGTGTACGAACTGAAGAGCTATGCTATGAGGGGGTTTATGTAGGAAGAGAGGAAGGCCCCCCATGGGAGGGGCCAGCTGCTTCTTTTCCCTGCCTAGTTAACTCCTAGTGGGACGAGCATAAACCCACACGTTATGATGAGCTGCGTCTGTCAGTGAACTCGGAGAAAAGGATTTTACGGTAAGTTTTAATAAAATCCCTTTAACCCTATGTGTAACCACTTCAATACCGGGCACTTAGAACACTTCCCGTCCAGACAAATTTTACTTCACCAATGTGTATCCCAATTTCCCTAAAATAATTTTGAATGGCATTTTAGGAAAAGAGGCT
>BLSH010449655.1:287409-302671 GCA_018402905.1 Glandirana rugosa | reverse complement strand
TGCGTTGGTGTACGCGACGTTCGTTCTAATTCATTAAGGCATTCAGTTAGTCAACAATTTATGTGCTCATCATTCAGTAGGTGGTTAGTTCTTTCTCTTTTCTTTATAAACACTTGTCCAAGTAGGCCAGGTTTGTGTAATGTCAGGAAGGAAAGTCCGTATAATGTTTAAAACTTAAAGTTTGTTTTTGTTTACAACAAAAAAAAATTCATCGTTATACCAATCACGTTTACCTACAGACTGTTCAAACTTCTTTCCTCTTTATAATTCTCCCATATATGTCACGAAACGCTTTCATAAGCCGGGGGAAACTGATTCTTCACAAAAAATTACAGTTTTATATCTTTATGTTTGAAGCCTGAAATGTGGCAAAAGGTCGCAAAGTTCAAAGGGGGCCGAATACTTTCGCAAAGCACTGTATATACCCTCTTAATATTTCTCCTTTCTTCAAACTTGTCAGACATCCATTTGCACTAACCATATTGCTACTTAAAAAAAAACAACATTTGTTTTTGTTTGAAATTCAAAATTTGTAATATGCCTGAAAGGAAGGACTGTAATGTGTTTGGACCGGATGAACCTGTTCACAAATATTTCTTTTCTCTTTCTTGATTGGTGGATGACTTACTACTCGTGTATTTAACAACTGATTGACTTACGGAATTACTTAATCTTGCTTGCAGCGCATGTGGTTGCGTTTCCACCCCGTACGTTGGGTAATCAGTGCATTTCTGCCTATTCTGTATTTTCGGAATGGCGACTGCTGTCATGAAAGAAGATCTGAGCTGCAACATCTGCCTGAACCCCTATAGGGACCCGGTGACATTGCAGTGTGGACACAGCTTCTGCAGAGACTGTATTGCACATGGGCTGAATACACAGGGAGGTTCCAGAGCCTATACCTGTCCAAACTGTGGGGCAGAATTTTTGGAACGCCCTCCGATGCTGCATAAGAAGAGGCGGCTGCATACGGTGGAGACAGTCTTCTGTACGTACTGCGACGATCCTGTTCCTGCAGAGAAGACGTGCATGCATTGTGATGCTTCACTTTGTGCCAAACACCTAACAAAGCACAGTTCTGCACCTGAACATGTTCTCATAGAGCCCACTGCATCCCCGGAGGAGAGAAAGTGTCCCATCCACCGGCAGGTCCTGGATCATTACTGCACAGAGCACAATGTCTTTATCTGCTCCCCCTGCTACCTTGGCGGAGACCACCGGAATCATGAGGTGCTGCTTCTGAACACTCACTCTGCTGAGAATGAGAACAAAAGCTTAAATCTGTTTATAGAAAACCTGAGTAAGGAAAGACAGAAGATTGAGGCTCAGATTGATAGTCTGCAGGACTACGAGGAAGCAGAGGCAATAAAAATAGATGCTGTCAGCGACAGAGTCACTGCCCAAATCCAAAATGTCCAGGGAGAGCTCGAAGATCTTCATAATAAGGTCCTGAATGAGGTCCAAGTACAGAAAAGAAAAGTTTCAGAATCAGTCCTTGATTGGAAAAAGAAGCTGGAGGAGCAAAGACAAGAGCTGTCCAGAAAGATTACTGATATGCAGGAGCTATGTGATGTAAGAGATCCATTGACTTTTCTCAAGAAAGTAATGGGAACTGATTTAATTGGGATCTTTAATGTTGAAAATAGCAAAGTAAGCGGTAATCAGTTTGACGAAACAACAATTTCAGAGATGCTGCACAAGGAACTCCTACAATTCTCTGATGGTCTGAATAAACGATTGCTGAAGGATGCCTTTCCAAAGATGAAGAAATCAGAGATCACCCTGGACATAAAGACCGCTCACTGTAAAATTAAAATAAGAAATTCCAGAACGGCCTCTTATAGTGCAAATCGTCAAATTAGACGTGGTGGTCCAGAGAGGTTCCGATCCCAACATGTTTTGAGTAAGTGCAAATTCTCATCAGGGAATCACTACTGGGAGGTGGAGGTGAAGGGAACACAATGTAGCATTGGGGTTGCCTATGATAATATAGAGAGAAAGACAGCAAGAATTGACTCACGCATTGGTTACAACAGGAGATCCTGGGGTCTCAGCGTAGATAACAATCTTAGCTTGAGGCACAACAATGCTAAAACAAAAATCTCCACGGATTCCCCTGTGAGATCATTTGGGATATTCCTGGAATATGAGGCCGGTCGTCTGTCCTTCTACCAACTGTGTGACCCCATCAGACACCTCCACACCTTCACCACCACCTTCACCAAACCCCTGCATGCTGCCTTCTATCTTGGTGAGGGTTCCAGAATTACAATCCTAAATTAATATCGCAACAATACACTGTATGGACCATACATTTGTGGACACCTGACCATCACACCCTCTTAAAGCAATATTAATGCCCCTAGTTTTTGGAATATGGCCATATTATGGGCAATAATACTGAGCTGCCCCCCACCTCACTCCCTCTACTGTTCTGGGAAGACTTTCCATGAGATTTTTTTGTTTGTGGGAATTTGTGCCTATTCAGCCAAAAGAATATTTTGGGGGGCGGTAATAATGTTAAATGTATGGTTGAGGTCAAGGCTCTGTGCAGGCCACTCGAGTTCCTCCACATTAAACTCTTCAATGTCTTTATGGAGCTGGCTTTGTACAGTCACGCCGGAACAGAGAAGAACCACCCTTACCTGAACTGTAATCACAAGCTTGGAGGAGTAGTTTTGTATAAAATGCTTTTTATAAGCTCTAGGATTACATTACTCTTCATTGGAAACAGTTGAACTCAATCATCTGGGGGAATAGCCACACATTTTTGGCCATAATGGTAGGTGTGAATTACAATCCTAAATTAATACCGCAACAATACACTCTATGGGCCATACATTTGTGGACACCTGACCATCACACCCTCTTAAAGCAATATTAATGCCCCTAGTTTTTGGAATATGGCCATATTATGGGCAATAATACTGAGCTGCCCCCTTCCTATTTTTTTACTATAACATCCTCTACTGTTCTGGAAAGGCTTTCCATTAGATATTTATGTTTATGAGAATTTGTGCCTATTTAGCCAAAAGAACATTTGTGAGATCAGGTGTTGATGTTGAATGTAATGACTGAGGTCAGGACTCTCAAGTTCCTCCACATCAAACCTTTCAATATCTTTATGGAGCTGGATTTGTGCAGTCACGCTGGAACAGAGAAGAGCCACCCTTACCTGAACTGTTATCAGAAGCTTGGGAGAGTGAAATTGCCTAAAATGCTTATGTATGCTCTAGCATTACAGTACTCTTCATTGGAAACAGTTGAACTCAATCATCTGGGGGAATAGCCACACTCTTTTGGCCATAATGGTAGGTGTGGTGGTAAGAGCTAGAGCTCTCCAAAAGGCAAAGTTAATGCACCTTGCTGATTGGACAGCTCTGGCTCTGAATCCACAAGGGGCAGGACTGTCTTCTCTTGAGAGACAACTGCTTCCTCGCAAGGTCCTTCTCTGCAGCATGCTGGCAGGGGACAAGCTTTTCTACTCAGGCTGTGGTTGCTTTTTCTACAAAATGAGTTGTATACCTTTTGTTTTCATGCCCCTGAAATATGTTTATATAAACTAAAAGTTCAAATGTGTTTTTTAACCAGTTCCTGCTCGCCCACAGTACATTTACGGGAATCATGGGCAGGCTGGATCACGTAACTGTACATCACTAGCTTATGGGTACACAGCATGCCCCCTAGGGGGTGCAGCGTGTTGCTCCAGAGACCACTGTGTCCACCAGACACTGCAGATTGCAACTCTTGGTACCCGGCGCTTTGAGAGGCCGGGGTATCATGTGATTGCTACATAGTCACATGATCACAATGTAAGGACAACTGTTATGAATGGGTTTCATTCATTACAGTTGTGCTTAGTATTGTGATGCTGTGATTGGCCCACAGCTATCACATGGAACCTGGGCCAATCAGAGCACACAATAGAAATCACAGCTGTTATGAATGTAACCCATTTGTGACCGTTCAAAACATTACTGTTACAGTGATTGTCACTGTAACAGAAATCAAAGTGTACATTTAAAAAAAAAAAAAATCCAATCCCTGATCACCCCCCAAGAATAGTACAGTGTCGCCATAGTGACACTGTACTATTTGGAAAGGGGGGGGGGGGGGGTTTTATCAGGGATTTTTTTTCGCTATGGTGACACTGATCTACTCTGATGACAGTATGTAAAAAATAGTAAAAAAAAAAAAGAAGTAAAAATATGTTAAAAATGGAAAAAAAAGTTAAAACTTTAAATAAGATTTGATAAAAAAATTATCATTATAATTTTTTCTTAACATACTGTCACCAGTCAGTATCCCTGATCACTACCACGCCAGTCATATGATGACGCTGTACTGTACTGGTGACAGGATGTAAAAAAAAAATTGTGAAAAAAAAAAAAATTCTTAATTTTCCAAACAATCGTGACTATAAATTACAACTTAAAAAAACCTCACAATGCCTCTTACTAAATAGCTCAGACTGTCTACTTTCCAAAAAAGGGCCATTTTGGGGGATATTTGTACTGTCCTGGCATTTTAAGGGCCTCAAGAAATGAGATGGGCCGTCAGTACATCAGGATTGATCAATTTTCAAAAATATATATATACTATAGTTTACACTTATTGGAATTTCTTTAACCAAAGACATATAGCAGAATACATTTTGGCCTAAATTCCTGAAGAAATTTGTTTTTTACTGGATATTTTTATAACAGAAAGTAGATAATATTGGGCTTTTTTTCCAAATTTTTAGTCTTTTTTGTTTATATAGCAAAAAATAAACCCAGTGGTGATCAAATACCACCAAAAAAAGCTCTATTTGTGTATAAAAAAATTATATAAATTTAATTTGTGTATGATGTTGCATGACCGCACAATTACCAGTTAAAATAGTGCAATGCTGAATAGCAAAAAACGGCCTGGTCATGAAGGGGGTGAAAGCTTCCAGAGGGCAAGTGGTTAAAAAGAATTACTGCTTGCATTAGTAAAAATATTGTTTATTTACCCCCTTAGATATTTTAGAAGAGGATGCATTTTATACTGGATCAGCCATATGACGGTCTGACTATTTTGTACTACATTTCTTTTATATACAGAATAGCATAAATAATTAACACTGAATGCTTTCTTCTGTGTATTTAATTTTGTTAGAATTACCTAACTTGAGGGACAACTTCACTAAGGTTGGCCATACATTACACAATTTTTTTGTACATTTTTCCTTTAGATTTACCAAAACCATATAATATGAGGTCAAACTTAAACACTTTCATTTTGTATGCAATCAGGCAGGCCTTTGCACTACTACTAGTTGAAGGTAAATCTAAAGGAAATGGAATAAGAAAATTCTATAATGTATGGCCAGCTTAATAGTGAGTCTTCCTTTCAATATTCCCCTCCTAAGGCTCGATTCACACTAACGCATTTTGCTTTTCAGCATTTTTTCACTGCTTTTTGCTGTGCTTTCTGCGTTTTTGATGCATTTTTACTGCGATTTTGCGTCAATTTGCATTTTGTAAATTTTTTTATAATATTTTATTTTTTAGGAAAATGATGTTGCTAGGCAGATTTAAAACGCAAATTGCAGCAAAAGCATGGTAGAAACGCATCAAAAAATGCGGCACTTGCGTTTTTCTTGCATGCCCATTGAAGTGTATTACATGCAAAACGCTGCTTTTTGCACAAAAAAGCATTGATGTGAACATGTTCCATAGGAACCCATGTTAAAAAAAATTCCCTGCATTTCTGCAAACTGCAAAATGCATCAAAAAACGCACTATTGTGAATCGAGCCTTAAAGAGGAGTTCCGCCTGGGGAAAAAAAGATTAAAAGTCAGCAGCTACAATTTAATACTGTAGCTGCTGACTTTTAATATATGGACACTTACCTGTCCAGAAATATGCGATGTCGGCACCCCAGCCGATTTTCGTATCGACTCCATCGGCTGCCACCGCCAATTCTGGTAAGGGAAACCAGCAGTGAAGCCTTTCGGCTTCACAGCCGGTTCCCTACTGCCCATATGAGAAGCCCGCTGCCCTTTCTAACTGGCCCAGCGGTGGAGGAAGGAGGAGGGGGCCAAAGTTCTGAGGGACTCCGCCGCGGCCCAGTCTCCCGAAAGTGGGGAAAGGTACCTGTCAAAAACAGATACCCCCCCCCCCCCCGAAAGATGCCAAATGTGGCATCGGAGGGGGAGGAAGCAGATAAGCAGAGGCTTTAAGTGGCAGCTACCTACCTAAATACTTACCTTCCGCCCCCCCCATGAGTCCCAGTCCTATGTAGCTTCTACTGTACATGTCTGCCATTTAGCCTATTTAGTCCTGTGGCTAGAGCTGTACTCCTCTGGATGTATGGGGGTCTCCATAAACACAGATTAGCCCTTAGAATGAATGGGGTAAGCAGGTGGAATAGGAGTTGGATGTGGCCAGAACTGTTGGGCTGAGGGACGGGCTAAAGGAAAGTATTTAGAACAACAAACAAAATTTCCCAGCTCACTTACCAGCCAGACTGCAACCAACTGAATTGTCCTGTCTAACAGTTCACATTAAAACCAAGGGGTTTCGTTTGCACACATTTGCAAATATGTGAGCTTCAGTGGCCATGTTACAGCACCCCAATGTACTATTTAATTTAATTTTGAGTCTTCTGAGTTGGAGCTCATATATTCTAATGGATAGATTAAGGGCAGGCATGCCTGGAGGTAGCCCACCCCTCCTTAAGGCTGGGTTTACACCATTGCGAATTGGATGCGGTTTCCCCACATCAAATTCGCAATAGCAGGAGATTTTGACCGGCTCTCCATGGAGCCAGTTCACATATCTCCGCAGCAGGTCCGGTGCATTTTGCAGGAAAACGCTGTGCGTCTTTTGGACCGTCCCAGGTCCGAATTCAGCCCAGAATTCGGGCAGAAATTGGAACTGAAATGGTGAACCAAGACGCACTGGACCCCTGCTGTGAGCCACTGCGGGTTCTGGTGTGAACCCAACCTAAAGGCACAGGGATGCACTGGACACCCAGCAATAGCACAATGGCAGCGAAGGTATCCAGTGCCTCCCCTCACCAATTCACCAACACTACGAACAAATGGCAACCAACCCAACCTATAACTGGCCTCTGCAGCAAGCAGCACATGGAAGGAAAAGTATTTCAGCAGGCGGTTGCATTCTCAATTTGTTGGGTGGAACATTTAACCATTTCACTGGACTTGAAATGGTTAATATGTGCTCATCGCAAGCTGCAGTCATGAGCTTGTTGCCATTTTTTCAGCCAGCAATCGGCTGTTCAATAAAAGTGATCTGGGCAGCTGTAGTTTACTTTCATGTTAGTAAGAAGGCCCAAACCCCCCACCTTTCCGCGCTGCTATCTGCATCTGCCAACGGTGGCTCCTGGGCTCTCCCATTCCTCCTCGAAGCCCAGGACCACCATAAACTGGACAGACAGTGGGAGAAGGAAGATTCAATTTCTGATCTCCTTTGTGACTAATGAACTAATGATCATTGAGCACTTATCCCTTCCCATTTCAGAATTGTCATTCCCTGACTACTGTAGCCTGGGAAACAGCTAATCAAGCAAAATCTGTGGTTGATTAGCTGTTGTGGAGGGCAGGGAGATGTTGTTGGTCTAAAACAGTAGTTCTCAACCTCATTCCACAAGTACCCCCAACAGGCCATGTTTTGGGAATTTCTCTTAGATAAAATAGCTGTCCAAAATACCAAGCCGCTGACTTTGATTTAAATCACCTGTGCAAGATAAAGGAAAACATGAAAACATGGCCTTTTGGGGGTACTTGAGGAGGACTGAGGTTGAGAACCACTGGTCTAAAAGACCTCTGATGACTCCATAAAAAGAACCAGCCGCCTATACCATCACATGGGGGGGGGGGGGGGGCTTGTTAGGCCCTTGTGATAGAAATAAAGGTAATAGAAAAAAAAATGTAAAATAAATAAATAAATAAAAATAATAAAATATATAAAAGCACCCTCCCCCAAAATGTAACTCTCGCTCATGTATATAAACAGGTATAATGGTGCATACGTGAAATATAACCATGAACGTCGGAGTGGGAGAAATAATTCTAGGGCCATAGTTTATGGTTAATTCTAAAATGATAATCTATAAAGGCTTTGAAAGCATTGCCTATGAAATCATTTAGCTACTGTAGATTCTCGCCATTTCATGGGCACGCAAAATTTTGAGTTTTGACATGTTTGGTATCTACTTGACTCAACCCCATCTTTTATATGATACCAAAAATTGGGTATTATATTGTGTTTGTGTGTACTAAAATTTATTTTTTCTATTTTTTCCTGAAAATATGTGTTTTAGGTTGGCTTCACACTATTGCGAATTGGATGCTGATTTCCCCACATCCAATTCGCATGTCAGGAGATTGTGCCTGGCTTTCAATGGAGCCGCTTCACACAGCTCTGGGACGGCTGCGGAGCGAATTGCACAGGAGTCCTGTGCATCTTCTGGTCTGTTTCAGGTCTGAATTCAGCCAAAATCGGACCTGAAACAGTGAAGAGGGACGCACCGGACCCCTGCTGTGAGCCGCTCCACACAGAGATGTGAACCCAGCCTAAAATAGAAGTTTGGGATTGTAAAAAAAAAAAAATTATAACCACCTAGGTGGATGTAGCATCGGTCTGATGCTGCATCTATCTCTCATTGCTTCCTATTATGAGAACTGAGTGATAAAAGACTGCTGATTGTTCAGTCTTCAGTGGGCAGAGAGCCAGTGGCTGTCAGTCTCCGGCTCTGTACTCTGCCCCTCCAGCACTCACTGGAGCGCTGGATGAGGAGGGGGCGGGAGCAGTCAGCTCAACCTACAGCGGCATGCTGAGAGGCTGAGCCAGCTGCCGATCATGCATCTGGGTGGATCCCAACAATATGGTCGAGATCCTTCCAGAGCCTGGCCCGGCCCTGTGATGTCAGCTGGCAGCTGAGCTTTAGCCCACTGTCAGGTGAAAATGGGTCACAGGAGTACAGAACATGCTCAGAACATGTGTTTGTGTGAGTACAAGGTGTTGCTTTTAATAAGGGATGTAATGCAGTAATCAGTGCATTTTTATAGCACTGATCGCTGTATAAATGCCAATGGTCCCAAAAAAGTGTCAAAATGGTCAGACATGTCCGCTGCAATATCGCAGTACCGCTAAAAATCGCAGATCGCCGCCATTACTAGTAAAAAAAAATAAAATAAATTAAAACCCCAGAAATGAATTCTCATCATCTGTAAACGCTGCAACTTTTGCACAAACCAATCAATAAACGCCGATTGCAATTTTTTTTTTTCACCAAAATTATGAGGGAGAATATAAATCGGCCAAGACCGATGGAAAATGTTTTTTTATATATTTCTTTTGGATTTGTATTTTAGCAAAAAGTAAGAAATTCGTTTTTTTTTTTTTTTTAATTATCACTCTTCTTTTGTTTATAGAGGCGGTCAGAAATGAAGCAGAGGCGATCAAATACCACCAAAAGAAAGCTCTATTTGTGGGAAAAAAAGGACACAAATTTTGTTTGGGTGCAATGTCGCACGACCGCGCAATTTTCAGTTAAAGCGACTCAATGCTGAATCGCAAAAAGTGCTCTGGTCCTAAAGTGTGAAATCCTTCCGGGGCTGAAGTAGTTAAGCAGCGTTTATCAGCGTTTAGCGGCGTCTGCGTTTTTGAACGTTTTTTTTTTAACTACATCAGCTTCCATTGACTACAAAAAGTGCCGGACGCTGATAAACAGCCATTTAACGCCATTTATGAACGTTTATGAGCATTTATCGGCGTCCAGCGTTTTTTGTGGTCAGAAGAACGACTCCTGGACACCAATTCAGGGCGTTCAGATAACAGCCCAAAAACACCACTGCTGTTAAACGACAATAAACGTCCATGTGTGCATGGACACAGGATAACATAAAGGGGCGTTTTTGGGCTGTTAAAAAAAAACGACCATAAACGGTCGTTTATCAGCTTCAGTGTGTATGGAGCCTAATGGCATTATGTGGTCGGCAAGTGGATAAATAGTATATAAAAAGACAGTATATACAAGTATAAATAGTATGTAAACATACACATATATATGGTACATAGTATATAAACAGTAAATCTATTTTACTGCAGAATACCATTACTTAAATGTGCGATATAAATTGTATTTTTTATTTTTATTATAGTACTATGTAAAGTTTTTATATTAGTGGTAATTTTTTTTCTATATTGTGTATGGTTATTTTTTTTGTCTTGATGTGTAAATAAAATGTTTAATGTTTTCACCTAAAAAGCAACCTGTAGTCAATATTTAACTGTACTTTACAATAATGCCCCGTACACACTATCCGAAAATCGGACGGAAAATGCCGCTTTCGATGCGGTCGTACGATAATCGGATCGTTAGTACAGAGCTTTCGAGAGCCGATCACGACAGTTCATCCGATGTTTTCCGTCCGGACAAGATCGGAGATGCAGGAAAATTTTTCTCGCGCGGTGCCCGATCGTACGATTTTCGTTTCATCAGTACAGCTGTCGTTCCTAAATGCAATACAAATACACTGCAACACATCACATCGCTTCCGATTTTTTATTCTGTCGTGCGAGAATTTTCGTGACTAAAGTAAACTCTTCCGATTCGATCTGAGATTAGCATGCGAAAAAAAACGCACGATCTGCCGTCCAATTTTCGGATAGTGTGTACGGGGCATTAGTCATTGGGTCCACCCATGAACAGTGAGAATAAGGTTCAGGAGGCAGAATTTTCAATATAAGGGGACACCTCAAACTACCAGGAAAGTTCAAAACCAACCTTGGAAAGAATATTTACAGAAAGAGTAGTTGATGCTTGGAACAGACTTCCAGCAGAGGTAATGAATCAGTCAACACTGTGTGAATTTAAACAAGCTTGAGGGAAATATAGATATATGATAAACATAGATTATATTCAGAAATAAAGGTTAAAAAAAAAAAAAAAAAAAGGGTCAGACTCGATGGACCACTTGGTCTTTTTCTGCTGTCACTCTTCTACGTTTCTGTGTTTTAAAGCCCAACTCTAGGCAAATAAAACATCATCCCTTGTAGTGGGGCTGCGCCTGCATTTCAATGCTTTGCTCTGATCTTGATGACACTGGGGGGACCAGTCTAGATGCAGGAGGATCGGGTAAGTAAACCTACTTTTATTGTGCCCCTGGGCATGAGCAAGTATCCCATGCAGTGTGAGCACAACCACACTGTAAGGTGTCGTTTTTTATTTGCCCGGAGTTGGGCTTTAAAAAAAAAAAAATCACCTTTAAGCCTCGTACACACGGGACGACGATCGTATACAACAGGTCGTACTAATGACCGTTGTATGCGATATCGATCGTTCGTATGCGCGATTAGAACAGTCGAACATACGACGGTCGTACAAGGGAGTTGTATGAGCAGACTAGAAAACTTGGTCGTACCAACAAGCGCTCATACGACCGTTGTATCGTGTGTACAGGGCAGTTGGTACAACAAGTTGTATTGTGCAAAACACGCATGCTCAGAAGTCAGGAACGGCCGGATGCTAATTACATGCACCTGAACGTTCTTCTGTGGTCGTACGATCGTGTAGTGCAGTCAGTATGCAGGTTACATTATGCAACATACGATTTGCGACGATCGTACGTACGATCGTCGTCCCGTGTGTACGAGGCTTAATTAATCCTGTTTACATTTTGAATCCATAGTAAGAAACAAAGCAAATGTATCCCTTCTTTGCAATAAATAATGGGAATTTTGCTTCACTTATTTGAGGGAATAACAAACAAAGGTAACTTTCTCCTACTTTAGGTATAGGTGAAAGAAACAAAACAAATATTTCCTTTCTCTTATATAATTGCTATAAAACAAGATTAGCCTCTTCATCTTATATATATAAAAAAAATAATTTTATTGAAATTCTTTTTTCTTTATTACATATCTATGTAACAGTAAGAGCTCCAGGTTCCTTTTCACGAGCTTACCTGCCTACACTTAGCTGCTCTGTTGAAAAAGGCTTTTGTTTTCAATATCCTGAGTTGAAATGAAAGTAAATGTAAGCCCAATCACTTACAGTGGGGAAAATAATTATTTGATCCCCTGCAGATTTTGTAAATTTGCCGGCTTACAAAGAAATGAAGGGTCTATATTTTTTTATCATAGGTGCATTTTAAATGATAGAGATGGAATATCAACCAAAAATGCAGAAAAAAAAAAACACATGATACAAATGTTTTAAAATTGAGTAGCCAAGTGACAGCCAAGAAACCTTAAGGATTTTGAGAAGATCTGTAAAGAAGAGTCGACCGAAATCCCTCCTGAGTTGTGTGCAAACCTGGTCACCAACTACAAGAAACGTCTGACCTCTGTGCTTGTCAACAAGGGTTTCTTCACCAAGTACTAATGAACACACGGTTCGACAGTCGAATACAACAGGTCGTACGAACGACCGTTGTATGTGAAATCGACCGTTAGTATGCGTGATTAGAACGGCTGACGTACGACGGTCGTACAACAGAAGTTGGATGAGCAGACTAGAAAACTTGGTCGTACCAACAAGCGCTCATACGACCCTTGTACCGTGTGTACAGAGAAGTTGGTCCAATAGGTTGTATTGTGCAAAACACGCATGCTCAGGAGTCAGAAACGGCCGGATGCTAATTACGAGCACCTGAACTTTCTCTTTATACGTTCACTACGTTCATCTTGGTCGTACGATCGCTTAGTGCATGTCAGTACGCGAGATACAACAGCCAACATACGATTTGGTCCATTCGGTCGTACGACCGCCGAACCGTGTGTACGAGGCTTTAGTCGTGTTTTGCTTGGGGATCAAATAATTATTTTACTCACTGAACTGCAACTTAATTGATAACATTTGTATCATTAGCTGGAGACTGGGGGCATGTGAGGACGTGGTCTACACTGCAGGTGTGGCCTTTGGCGCTCTTTACCATTACTGCCAAAGTGGTTCCTAACCGCAAGAGGTCCACTTTAGGCCTATTTCAATGAATGTGTGGTGGTTTTTACGCCCCCAGTACAATTGATGTTACCATGTGACGCATCTTGGACTATATGCGTCTCCTGCAATGGTAGAGTGCTGGGTTTCCCTTTGCCTGTGGACCTTCTATGCCTCCTGATAGTTGATTTGGGCTCCATCTTGCATACAATTGGTGGCGGACTATTAGATCCCCTGAGGAAGCCTGTTTAGGCGAAACATGTTGGGACAATAACCGTCTGGTTAACCACCATCAGGGTAAAACCCCATCTCATATGTTGGAATCACCAGCCCGTCAACAGCTGCATTGTTTTTATACAATTTTCTTCCTTTTAAATTTATGCTGTAAACCAATAAAATATTAACTGTTTTTATGCTACAATATTTGTAATGTATTTACTGCCTTGCACCGCATAATCCCGCTTGGGAACACTGTCCTATTTATCAATTTATTCGTATCGTTTTTTTCTGGATTTTTGGTTGATTTTCTGTCTGTATCATTAAAAATACACCTATGATAAAAATTATAGACCCTTCATTTCTTTGTAATTGGGCAAACGTAATTAATTATTTTCCCTACTGTAACTCTCATATAAGCTTGAACATGTTTATATCATTTCAAAAAAGTCATTCTCAGCCATTTAAAATCTACAGCTTTTATGAACCCCTTTCCCACCGATTTAACACAAATATATGCGGCACTACTGCTCTGGGCTTTTTTCCGTGGGGCTGCATATATGCTTATCGTGCTTCATGCTGAGAGCGTGCATGCGCAGCTCGCTGTACAAATTAAGGAATGCCAAATCTGACTGAACTCCCATACATGCGTGGGAGTGACGTCATCCCAGCCCAGGCCAATGACAAAACCCGGAAGTTGGCCGCCCAAAGATCTCAATGGCCGGGTGGGGAGCTCTGGAATGCGGCATCGCTGAGGTGAGTATTGTTCTGATTTAAGTAGTTCCTTGAGTCAACCAGATATTAAAGTATAACTAAAGACAAAACTTTTTCAGTTTTGGACAGAGTGGGGAGGGATTACCGTCTCTATTTGTCCTTTTTACAACTATCATTTAAAGTGAAAGAAAATCCCAAATTTTGGGTTGTCTTTAGGAATAGAGCAGAAATCTTGCAATGGGGGCGCTAGTTCTGGTGACCTTGGGGTCCCCAAGGAATTCCCTTAATTTGCAGGGATTTCTTCTCACTTCCTGTCTTGGTTATGGGACAGGAAATAAAGAGAAATATCCTTAATGGGACACAAATGGCAAAAAAAAAGAACTGACAGGGATTATATTTGACAAGAAAATAATATTTTTACCTATAGATCTACTTCAAATACACAACAGGGTTTGGCAAACTGCTCTAGTATGCTTCATGAGCTATACCCTTCACTGTATAGTGTACCATCAACTCTATATTCCACACTGCACCCGCAGCCGCACTCCCCCCCCGGTCGGTCGGTCACCAGCCCCGCACTTACCTCGCCTAGGTCACGGGCAGTGCTTCCTCCCGGCGGCGGCTTCCCCTGGGTCTCCTCCTCCTCGGCATTACGGTGGCTTCTGCTGTGCGTCTCCTCCCTCCTCCTCCTAGGTGGCCAATAGGATCGCTTCTCCTCTCAGCCAATCAGGTGATGGGCCTCAGAACCCACTTCCTGATTGGCTGGGAGGAGAATCAGGAAGACAATAGTGAATATTAATTCGCTATTGTCACACAACTTTTTTGAAGCCAATTAGAGCCTCAGGCTCTAATCACATGCTTCTAAAAAAATAAACTCTCATTGGAATCCATGTATCTGGTGCCCTGCATGCAGATTGGGGGCCGGGCGCATGGATTAGGGGGGCGGCGCCCTTGCGCCCTGTAAGGACGAGCCACCACTGCTGTAGATTATGATTTGTGTTGTAGCAAATTGCCCACCAACAGAGAAAAAGGAAAAATGTTACATACTTGTGTACAGGTTGATCTGGCCCAGACAGGCTAATTTATCCTTTCAGACTTTTTTCATTTAAAAAATCTGCAAAAGTGACAATGCAAGAGCAGTGTGAGTTATACACACAGCACAGTATACAGAGTGGAGCAGTGTGGAGTATAGAGCACACAGCACAGTATACAGAGTGGAGCAGTGTGGAGTATAGAGCCCACAGCACAGTATGCAGAGTGGAGCAGTGTGGAGTATAGAGCCCACAGCACAGTATGCAGAGTGGAGCAGTGTGGAGTATAGAGCACACAGCACAGTATACAGAGTGGAGCAGTGTGGAGTATAGAGACACGAGATATGAGGTGTGACGAGGTGAGA
>BLSH010449655.1:270138-287399 GCA_018402905.1 Glandirana rugosa | reverse complement strand
TTTTTCAGACTTTCCTATTTAATCGGACAGACCCGGTCTAGTTGGACATGTGTTCATACATTGTAAAAAGGAAAAAGAGACAACCACCCGTTAAACGATGTTGTGTTTAGTATTAGATGTCGTCACCACCGAGCAGGAATGTCCCGCGTTCCCGCGGCGGGGGGATTAGGTACGCGGGCCGGGGGTTAGACGTACGTCCCGTGGTCTATGTACCTAAGGTTACTCTCAAATAAAAAAATCTTCGTACACGATTTGTGTTGTAGCAAATTGCCCACCAACAGAGAAAAAGGAAAAATGTTACATACTTGTGTACAGGTTGATCTGGCCCAGACAGGCTAATTTATCCTTTCAGACTTTTTTAATTTAAAAAATCTGCAAAAGTGACAATGCAAGAGCAGTGTGAGTTATACACACAGCACAGTATACAGAGTGGAGCAGTGTGGAGTATAGAGCACACAGCACAGTATACAGTGGAGCAGTGTGGAGTATAGAGCCCACAGCACAGTATACAGAGTGGAGCAGTGTGGAGTATAGAGCCCACAGCACAGTATACAGAGTGGAGCAGTGTGGAGTATAGAGCCCACAGCACAGTATGCAGAGTGGAGCAGTGTGGAGTATAGAGCACACAGCACAGTATACAGAGTGGAGCAGTGTGGAGTATAGAGCGCACAGCACAGTATACAGAGTGGAGCAGTGTGGAATATAGAGCACACAGCACAGTACACAGAGTGAAGCACTGTGGAGTATAGAGCTCACAGCACAGTATACAGAGTGGAGCAGTGTGGAGTATAGAGCACACAGCACAGTATACAGAGTGGAGCAGTGTGGAGTATGGAGCGCACAGCATAGTATACAGAGTGGAGCAGTGTGCAGCATAGAGCACACAGCACAGTTTACAGAGTGGAGCAGTGAGGAGTATAGAGCACACAGCACAGTATACAGAGTGGAGCAGTGTGGAGTATACAGCGCACAGCACAGTATACAGAGTGGAGCAGTGTGGAGTATAGAGCGCTCAGCACAGTTTACAGAGTGGAGCAGTGAGGAGTATAGAGCACACAGTATACAGAGTGGAGCAGTGTGGAGTATAGAGCACACAGCACAGTTTACAGAGTGGAGCAGTGAGGAGTATAGAGCACACAGCATAGTATACAGAGTGGAGCAGTGTGCAGTATAGAGCACACAGCACAGTTTACAGAGTGGAGCAGTGAGGAGTATAGAGCACACAGTATACAGAGTGGAGCAGTGTGGAGTATAGAGCACACAGCACAGTATACAGAGTGGAGCAGTGTGGAGTATACAGCGCACAGCATAGTATACAGAGTGGAGCAGTGTGCAGCATAGAGCACACAGCACAGTTTACAGAGTGGAGCAGTGAGGAGTATAGAGCGCACAGTATACTATGCTATTGGACCTGCAGTTGGCAGTGTCCCTTGTCAAGGACCTCCATAGGGTGCATAGGGTGGATTCTGCTCTCAGTGCCCCACTCCCCTTCCCCTCTCAATTCATCTGGGCCTCTCTCAAATTCATCCTCTGCAACAGTGGCACATGGTTTACGCATAATTGTACATCTTAAGGTGAAATAGGCAAACTTCTCCTTCAACATATACCCCTGAAGAAAGGTACCCACCTGAAACGTGTCGGGTTGAAAGGAGACTTCTTATCACCTGCTACTTATATACACCTTCATGTTAATGTGAAATAATAATGTTATCTTTTATCAAATTTCTATTTCTATGGTTTTAAGAAATTTTCTAATAAATTGTTTACTCTTTTATACAATGGTTTTATGCTTGCCTAATTGTATGGGTGCTATAACCTTTTTTGCTTCAGAATTTAGGGGGGGCCGGATTGTGGCCAGTGGCCATAGAAAAAGTCCTGGGCCCAACATCAGTGAGAATAAATATGACCGGTTTGGTGGTCAATAGGAGGAGAAATAGTTGCCTATAATTGGTATTAGAGGGAAGAATAGTGCCCCATCGTTGATAGCAGTGGGAGGAATAGTGCCCAATCATTAGTGGCAGGAATTATGCCCCACTGTTGGTGTCAGTGGAAAAATCAGGGCCCCATTGTTGGTGTAAGTGGAAGGAATGGTACCCCATCATTGGTATTAGTGGGAGGAATACTACCCCATAATTCTTGTCACCGGCAGGAATTATGCTTCTCTGTTGGTGTCAGTGGAAGGAATAGTGCCCCAAGGGCCGGATAAAGGCTAGCAAAGGGTCGCATCTGGCCTTTGGGCCACAGTTTGGAGACCACTGCTCTAGACTGTGCTGTATGTCCTATACTCTACACTGCTCACTCTGAACCCTGTGCTGTGTGTTCTATGCACACTATGTATAATGGGCTGTGTGCTCTGTGCACTACATTACAGTGCATACCCTCTGAATATTTCTCCCTTCTTCAAACTTGTCAGACACGCATTTGCCCTTACTGTTTTGCTACTTAAAAGAAAAACATTTTTTTTAAATCTAAAATATGTGATATGCCTGAAAGGAAGGACTGTAATGTGTTTGGACCGGATGAACCTGTTCACAAATATTTCTTTTCTCTTCCTCGATTGGCGGATAACTTGCTGCTTGTTGTATATCAACCAACTGGTTGACTTATGGAATGACTTAATCTTGCTTGCAGCGAATGCAGTTGATTTTCCACCTCTGTACATTGGGTAGTCAGTGCATTTCTGTCTATTCTGTATTCTCAGAATGGCGGCTGAGTTTGTGGAAGAAGATCTGAGCTGCTACATCTGCCAGAACCCCTATACAGACCCGGTGCCATTGCAGTGTGGACACAGATTCTGCAGGGACTGTATGGCACATGAGCTGGATATACAGGAATTGTCTGGAGGTTATTTCTGTCCAAACTGTTTGACAGAATTTCTGGAACGCCCTTCGATGCTGGATGTTCTCATAGAGCCCACTGCATCCCCGGAGGACAGAAAGTGCCCAGTGCACCAGCAGGTCCTGGATCATTACTGCACAGAGCAGAATGCCTTTATCTGTTCCATCTGCTACCTTGGTGGAGACCATGGGAATCATGAGGTGCAGCTTCCGAACACTCACTCTGCTGAGAATGAAAACAAGGACTTAACTCTGTTTATAGAAAACCTGAGTAAGGAAAGACAGAAGATTGAGGCTCAGATTGATAGTCTGCAGGACTACGAGGAAGCACAGGCAAAAAAAATAGATGCTATCAGCGACCGAGTCACTGCCCAAATCCAAATTGTCCAGCGAGAGCTCAAAGTTCTTCATAATAAGGTCCTGAATGAGGTCCAAGTACAGAAAAGAAAAGTTTTAGAATCAGTCCTTGATTGGAAAAAGAAGCTGGAAGAGCAAAGACAAGAGCTGTCCAAAAAGATTACTGATATGCAGGAGCTATGTGATGTAAGAGATCCATTGACTTTTCTCACGAAAGTAATGGGAACTGATTTAATCAGGATCTTCAATGTTGACCATAGCGAAGTAAGCACTAATCAGTTCAATGAAACACCAATTTTAGAGATGCTGCACAAGGAATTCCTAAAATTCTCTGATGGTCTAAATAAATGGATGCTGAAGGATGCCTTTCCAAAGATGAAGAAATCAGAGATCACCCTGGACATTAAGACCGCTCACTGTAAAATCAAAATAAGAAATTCCAGAACGGCCTCTTATAGTGAAAACCGCCTACTTAAACGTGGTGGTCCAGAGAGGTTCCGATCCCAACATGTTTTGAGTAAGTGCAACTTCTCATCAGGGAATCACTACTGGGAGGTGGAGGTGAAGGGAACACAATGTAGCATTGGGGTTGCCTATGATAATATAGAGAGAAAGACGAGAAGAATTGACTCACGCATTGGTTACAACAGGAGATCCTGGGGTCTCAGCATAAATAAAAATCTTAGTGCGTGGCACAACTTTGCTAAAACAAAAATCTCCACGGATTCCGATGTGCGATCATTTGGGATATTCCTGGAATATGAGGCCGGTCGTCTGTCCTTCTACCAACTGTGTGACCCCATCAGACACCTCCACACCTTCACCACCACCTTCACCAAACCCCTGCATGCTGCCTTCTATCTTGGTGAGGGTTCCAGAATTACAATCCTAAATTAATATCGCAATAAATACACTCTATGGGCCAAGCGTTTGTGGACACCTGACCACCACACCTTCTTAAAGCAATATTAATGCCCCTAGTTTTTTAAAATATGGCCATATTTTGGGCAATAATACTGAGCTGCCCCCCACCTCACTCCCTCTACTTTTCTGGGAAGACTTTGCATGAGATTTTTTTGTTTGTGGGAATTTGTGCCTATTCAGCCAAAAGAATATTTTGGGGGCCGGTATTAATGTTAAATGTATGGTTGAGGTCAAGGCTCTGTGCAGGCCACTTGAGTTCCTCCACATTAAACCCTTCAATGTCTTTATGGAGCTGGCTTTGTACAGTCACGCCAGAACAGAGAAGAACCACCCTTACCTGAACTGTTATCACAAGCTTGGAGGAGTGGTTTTGTATAAAATGCTTTTTATATGCTCTAGCATTACAGTACTCTTTTGGAACAGTTGAACTTAATCATCTGGGGGAATAGCCACACACTTTTGGCCATAATGGTAGGTGTCATGGTAAGAGCTAGAGCTCTCCAAAAGGCAAAGTTAATGCTCCTTGCTGATTGGATAGCTCTAGCTCTGAATCCACAAGGGGCGGTACTGACTTCTCTTGGGAGACAACTGCTTCCTTGCAGGGAGTGAAGGTCCTAACATGTTGGCAGGGGACAGGCTTTTCTACTCAGGCTGTGGTTGAATTTTATAGGAAATTAACCGTATACTTTTTGGTTTGATGCCCCTGAAATATGTTTATTTTAACTGAAAGTTCAAATGTGTTTTAACCAGTTCCTGCCCACCCACAGTACATTTATGAGCGTCACAGGCAGGCTGGATCACGTAAATGTACATCACTAGCTTATGGGTATGCAGTGTGCCTCCTGGGGGGTGCAGCGTGTTGCTCCAGAGACCACTGTGTCCACCGGACACAGCAGATTGCGGCTCCTGGTATCCCATGATTGCTATGTGATCACAATGTAAACACAGCTGTTAAAAAATGGGCTTCATTCAGAACAGTTGTGCTTAGTATTGAGATATTGTAATTGGCTCACAGCTATCGCATGGTCACAACATTCTGTACCATGTTATAGCTGTGGCCAATCACATCACACAATAGCTGTTATGAATATATTGCCAATCGTTGCAGTTCAAAGCATTGCTGTTACAGTAATCATCACTGTAACAACAATCCAAGTGTAAAAACAAAAATCCCTGATCACCTCCCTAGAGTAGCACAGTGTCGCCATAGTGGCACTATAGTACTCTGGGGGGAGGGGGGGGCAGTCAGAGATTTTTTTCACTATGGATCTACTCTGATAAAAGTATGTAAAAAAATTGTAAAAAAAAAAAAAAGAAGAAGAAGAAAAAATTGTTAAAAATGGAAAAAAAAAGTTTAAAAATGTTACAAAATTGAAAAAAAATATTTTTTCTTTTTAACATACTGTCACCAGTCAGAATCCCAGATCACCGCCACACCAGACATATGATGATGCTGTACTGCACTGGTGACAGTATGTAAAAAAAATTGTGAAAAAAAAATCACATTTTATTTAATTTCTTAATTTTCCAAAAAATTGTGACAAAAATATTACAATTTCAAGAAACTCACCACGCCTCTTACTTAAATACCTCAGACTGTCTATTTTCCAAAAATGGGTCGTTTGGGTTTTTTTTGTACTGTCCTGGCATTTTAAGGGCCTCAAGAAATTAGCTAGGCCATAAGTACATCAGGATTGATCAATTTTCGAATATAGATACTATAGTTTGTAGATGCTAAAACTTTCACACAAACCAATTCATTTACACTTATTGGGCCTTTTCTTTTTTTAACCAAAGCCATGTTGCAGAATACATTTTGACCTAAATTTATAAAGAAATTAGATTTTATTGGATATGTTTTATAACAGTAGAAAATGAGAAAATAATATTTTCTTTTCCAAATTTTTGGTCTTTTTTCATTTATATTACAAAAAAAAAAAACCTGAGTGGTGATCAAATACCACAAAAAGCTCTATCTGTGTGAAAAAAATGATATAAATTGAATTTGTGTACAGTGTTGAATGACCACGCAATTGCCAGTTAAAGTAGCGCAGTGCTAAATATCAAAAACCGGTCTGGTCATGAAGGGGTGAAAGCTTCTGGAGGGCAAGTGGTTATGAAGAATTACTGTAAGTTTAAGTAAAAAATATTGTTTATTTTACCTTCTTAGACATTTTAGAAGAGAATGTATTTTATACTGGATCACTTTCTTCTCTATATTTAATTTGGATAGAAATACCTAACTTGGGGGGACAACTTCACTAAGGTTGGCCATACATTATACAATCAACTTACACAATTTTCCAATAGATTTACCAAAACCATATAATTTGATGTCAAACCTAAACACTTTCAATTTGTATGCAATCAGGCAGGCCCTTGCACTACAGAGTTGAAGATAAATCTAAAAGAAATGGAATAAGAAAATTGTATAATGTATGGCCAGCTTAATAGTGAGTTTTCCTTTCAATAACCCCCTCCTTAATTGGTAACCATCTACCTAAATACTTAACTATATCCCCCCCTCATGAGCGCCAGTCCTATGTAGCTTCCACTGTACATGTTTGTCGTTTAGCCTATTCAGTCCTGTGCCTAGAGCTGTACTCCTCTGTATTGATGGGGGTCTCCATGAAAATAGATTAGCTCTTAGACTGAATGGGGTGAGCAGTAAGCATGTGGATTAGGAGTTGGATGTGGCCAGAACTGTTGGGTTAAGGGATGGGCTAAAGGAAAGTATTTCATAAAACAACAAAGAAAAATTCCCAGCTTACTTACCAGCCAGCCTACAACCAACCCAACTGTCCCCATCTAACAGTTCACATAAAAACCTAGGGGTTTGGTTTGCACACATTTGCAAATATATGCATAAGCTGTAGTGGCCACATCACAGCACCCCAGTGTACTGCCGTCCTAACTCTTTCATTTTGAGTCTCCTGATTCGAAGCACATACAGTATCTCACAAAAGTGAGTACACCCCTCACATTTTTGTAAATATTTTATACTATCTTTTCATGTGACAACACTGAAGAAATGACACTTTGCTACAATGTAAAGTAGTGAATGTACAGCTTGTATAACAGTGAAAATGTCCAAATTTGGCCCAAAGTGTCAATATTTTGCGTGGCCACCATTTCCAGCACTGCCTTAACCCTCTTGGGCATGAAGTTCACCAGAGCTTCACAGGTTGCCACTGGAGTCCTCTTCCCCTCCTCCATGACGACATCACGGAGCTGGTGGATGTTGGAGACCTTGCGCTCCTCCACCTTCTGTTTGAGGATGCCCCACAGATGCTCAATAGGGTTTAGGTCTGGAGATGTGTTTGGCCAGTCCATCACCTTTACCCTCAGCTTCTTTAGCAAGGCAATGGTCGTCTTGGAGGTGTGTATGGGGTCGTTATCTGTTGGAATACTGCCCTGCGGCCCAGTCTCCAAAGGAAGGGGATCATGCTCTGCTTCAGTATGTCACAGTACATATTGGCATTCATGGTTTCCTCAATGAACTATAGCTCCCCAGTTCCAGCAGCACTTATGCAACCCCAGACCATGACACTCCCACCACCATGCTTGACTGTAGGCAAGACACACTTGTCTTTGTACTCCTCACCTGGTTGCTGCCACACACGCTTGACACCGTCTGAAACAAAGAAGTTTATCTTGGTCTCATCAGACCACAGGACAAGGTTCCAGTAATCCATGTCCTTAGTCTGCGTGTCTTCAGCAAACTGTTTGCGGGCTTTCTTGTGCATCATCTTTAGAAGAGGCTTCCTTCTGGGACCACATCCATGCAGACCAATTTGATGCAGTGTGCGGCGTATGGTCTGAGCACTGACAGGCTGACCCCCCCCACCCCTTCAACCTCTGCAGCAATGCTGGCAACACTCATACGTCTATTTCCCAAAGACAACCTCTGGATATGATGCTGAGCACATGCACTCAACTTCTTTGGTCGACCATGGCGAGGCCTGTTCTGAGTGGAACCTGTCTTCTTAAACCGCTGTATGGTCTTTGCCATTGTGCTGCAGCTCAGTTTCAGGGTCTGGGCAATTATTTATAGTCTAGGCCATCTTTATGTAGAGCAACAATTCTTTTTTTCACATCCTCAGAAAGTTCTTTGCCATGAAGTGCCATGTTGAACTTCCATTGACTAGTATGAAAGTGTCAGAGCGATAACACCAAATTTAACACACCTGCTCCCCATTCACACCTGAGACCTTATAACACTAATGAGTCACATGACACCGGGGAGGGAAAATGGCTAATTGGGCCCAATCTGGACATTTCTACTTAGGGGTGTACTCAGCGGTTTTGACATTAATGGCTGTGTGTTGAGTTATTTTGAGGGGACAGTAAATTTACACTGTTATACAAGCTGTACACTCACTACTTTACATTGTAACAAAGTGTTATTTTTTAAGTGTTGTCACATGGAAAGTTAGAGGGGTGTACTCACTTTTGTGAGATACTGTATATAATAATGGATAGATTGAGGGCAGGTATGCCTGGGGGGAGCCCATCCCCTCCTTAAAGGCACAGGGGCTCACTGGACACCTAGCAAATAGCACAATGGCAGCGAAAGTATCCAGTGCATCCCCTCACCAATTCACCAACATTACGAACAAATGTCATCCACCCCAAACAATATAACTGGCCTTTGCAACAAGCAGCACATGGAAGGAAAAGCAGCAGGTGGTTGCATTCTCAATTTGGTGGGTGGTATTTTTCAGGCAGTAATCGGCTGTTCAGTAAAAGTGATCTGGGAAGTTGACTTTTATGGTAGTAAGAAGGGCCATCCCTGCTATCTGTATCTGCCAACGGTGGTTCCCGGGCTCTCCCATTCCTCCAGGAAGCCCAGGACCACAGTAAACTGACCAGACAGTGGGAGAAGGAATCCATTTTCCTTTGTGACTAATGAACCCCGAAGCGATGAGCACTTTATCTCTTCCCGTTTCTGAGTTGTCATTCCCTGACTACTGTAGCCTGGAAAGCAGCTAATCAAGCACAATCTGTAGTTGATTAGCTGCAATGGAGGGCAGGGGAGATATTGTTGGTCTAAAAGACCTGTGATGTCTTTATAAAAAGAACACATCAGCTCCCTACACCATTATACGGGGGGCTTGTTAGGCCCTTGTGATAGAAATAAAGATAATAGAAAAAAAAGCGCTCTGTGATGTCAGCTGACTTCGGTCTTTAGCCCGCTATTGGCTAAAAAAAGGATCACAGGAGTGCAGAACAATGTGCACTCCTATGATCCATAGGAGAAGTATGGCCAAAAGAGCTTTGACCCTACCTCTCCTTTAACCCATTTGAGCTGGCGCCTCCTGGCCATTTAAGGAGAGTAGGATGTAGGGAGGCGGGGTGGGGTTTATGATCATGTGATTGGCTGTCACGGCAGTCACATGATCAGATAGCTCCCGATCGTAAACAATGATTGTGAGCTTTCCGTTAGCCACCAGTAACTGTGCCGACAGTGCGCAGGGTGCATGCTTCCGGCACAGCTGTAATCCATCAATTCACAGAAATATGTGGCCACGAGGCGCCTAGGCCCTCCCGCTGAGAGGCTTTATATTTGTGTGCTGCTGGCACCAACTGGTTAGTAAACAGCAGTGGAAAACCACAATGTAACATAATAAACTGCAGCTTCTACCATTTTATTCTCCAAGGCCTCTGCTTTTCGATAATATATAATGTTTGGGGATTCTAAGTTATTTTACAGCAATAAATGGTAATTTTAACTTGTGTGAAAAATGTAAACAATGCTGTGAAAGCTAAGTAGTTAAAATTTACTAAAATTGCACTCATCCTTTACGTTTTCCCTAGTTGTATTATATGATGAATAGTATATTTAATGAACAATGCTATCATATGGTTTGAATCATTACAGTACATTTTAAGGAATGTATACATGATGTGATTTTTGTACACCATGAGGTGAAGATTCCATTGTTATTTGTAATCATTTCATCATAATCAATACATATACATATATAAATGTATAAAACATACACTGATCAGCCATAACTTTATGACCACCCACCTAATTTTGAGTAGGTCCCCCTTTTTGCCTCCAAAACAGCTCTAATCCATCAAGGCATGGACACCACTAGACCTCTGAAGGTATTCTGCGGTATCTGGCACCAAGCCATCAGTAGCAGATCCTTTAAGTCCTATAAATTGGAAGGTGGGGCCTCCATGGATTGGACATCCTACAGGTGATCAATGAATTGAGATCTGGAGAATTTGGAAGCCAATCAATACCCCTTAACCTTGTTGTTATTTTCTTCAGACCATTCTGAAACCCATTTTGCAGTGTGGCAGGGCACATTATCCTACTGAAAGAGGCCACTGCCACCAGGGAATTCCATTTCCATGAAGGGGAGTACTTGATCAGCAACAATGTTTAGGTAGGTGGTACGTGCCAAGTAACATCCACATGAAGGACCCGATGTTTCCCAGCAGAACATCACACAAAGCATCACACTGCCTTCTCCAGCTTGCCTTCTACCCATACTAAATCCTAATGCCATCTTTTCCCCAGGTAAGTGATGCACACACACAGCGCCATCTACATGATGTAAAAGAAAATGTGATTCACCCTACCAGGGTACCTTCTTCCATTGCTCCATGGTCCAGTACTGATGCTCATGTGCCCATTGCAGGCGATTTTGGCTGTCAGCATGGGCACCCTGACCGGTCTGCGACTACACAGCCCCATACATAGCAAAGTGCGCAGTGGTGCATCATCCATAGGTGCAGGGTGTTCACGGGCCCTGAGGGGTTGGGGGGCCCACTGTGCTCTGACCCACACTGCACCCATGGATGATCTCTCCCTGGTTGACAGCCAGGGATGATCGGTGTGATTTGGGCTTGCACACGGGCCCACTAATTTCATGATACGCCCCTGAAAGTGTGATACCAATTTTTTTATGCTTTCCCCACATCAACTTCAGGGACAACATGTTTATTTGCTGCCTAATATATCCCACCAACTTTCAGATGCCACTGTTACAAAATAATTAATGTTATTCACTCACCATTCCGGACTCACCAGCCTCTGAAGCAGCCAGCCAAGGACCGGCGAAACTGGTCAGCCCCCCCCCCCCCGGTCCCTCTTCAGCCTGTGACCGTGGGACGCTCCTATACAATATACCAGGGATATGCAATTAGTGGACCCCAGCTGTTGCAAAACTACAAGTCCCATCATGCCTCTGCCTCTGGGTGTCATGCTTGTGGCTGTCAGAGTCTTGCTATGCCTCATGGGGACTTTTAGTTCTGCAACATCTGGAGGTCCGCTAATTGCATATCTCTGCAATATACTCTTCTCTCATAGTCCACCTAGATGGCCATTGAGTTTCCTAGGAGAGATTGATAAGTATATACTTCATTCATGGAACTATTACATGCACCATGCTCTGCAGATTACAAATGGCCCTGTTAGGACCGGGACATTGACTCTTTGGGCAATTGGACAGTAGTGCGAGGGGGGTACTATAGGACTGCATTTCTTTTCAATATTTTAATTGTATTGTTCAATCATAAGTGCTTTCATATGCAATTTTTGCTACCAATAAATATTTTGGTATCTTCATATGTGCATGCAGTGAGCTGTGACATTTTATGAGAGGTGTAGGCTGAGCAGAATTCAGGTTTTTATTGACTGAATAGCCTGTTATTCACTTAACCCGACAGTGGTCATAATGTTATGGCTGATCAGTGTCTATACATAGAATATAATCAGTAAATCTATGCCATCCCAGAAACTATATCATTAAATGTGTGATATTATAAACTGTATATTTAATATGGGAAATGGGTACTATGTAAGGGTTATGCCAGTAAATCAATCATTTCCCTTTGGGATTAATAAAGTATTCTGATACATCTTTATTTTATTGTGTGTGGTTATGATTTTAGCCTTTTGTATAAATAAAGTTTTGAATGATTTCACCTAAAAAAAAAAAAATAGTAGTCATTCGTCAATATTTAAAAGCACTGTACTATCAGTCACTGGGTCCACCCATGAAGGGGGTAAATCAGGTTCAGGAGGGCAGTATTTTCAATATGAAGCTACGATGAAGAACACAGGGGCACATGACCCTAAACTGTGGAAAGTTCAGAACTAACCCTGTAAAGTATTTTTTACTGAAATAGTAGTTGACGCTTGGAACAGACTTCCAGCAGAGGTGGTGCGACAGTCAATTGTAAATGAGCTTAATCCAGTTTATGGTAAACATGGATCTTTTCTTTACTGAGACCAAAAAAAATCAAAAAAAAATTAAAAGAAAAAAATCAAAACAAAAAAAATAAATCAAAAAGGGTCAGACTTGATGGAACAATTGGTCTTTTCCTACCGTCTCTCTTCTATGTTTCTACATAAAAAGATCTACTGCTAGAAAGGACCCATCAATCAATTCCCTGATCATTAATCATATGATGATGAGAAAAAAAAACAAATCTCTTCTTTACATCTAAGGTGAAGGAAACGAAAGTAAATTCTCCTTCCTCGTAGTCACAGGGGGAGGAAACGAAACTGAACCTTCTCTTCATTTCCAGGAATAGGAGACAAGAGGAACATTCTCTGGCTTCAGGTATGGGGAGCACTCATATGTAAATGACCCAGGTAAATAATGTGCGGAGAATGCTCTGCAGGTGGGAATGTAAACAATAAGAAGCAGGCTTGGCAATCCTTCCTATCCTACTGAGCATGAAATAAGATACAGAACCTGAAGATGCTGCAGCCCTACCATGGAGATGAACAGAGCACAAAGGTGTGCAAGGCCGTGAAGCAGGAGGATATGGTGATGGGGTTAGCTACCATTAGTCTTAAAGTGGATGTAAACCCGATTCATGAAATCTGAGCTGGGCATATAGATCTGCACTGTTTTCTTATCTCTCTGCAAAGCACTAAGTCCCATAGCTGTCTCCTGTTCAGTCCTTCTGTTATCAGCCTGACAAGTTCTCCTCAGATATGATAAAAGCAGCCAGAGTTTTGTGTTGGGGAGTGTTGGGGTACCAGTGAGGCCTGCTGTTCTGACTGGCTTGCAGCGACCCTGTGTCTTTTAAGGATCCAGTTTGAGAATAATCTTAGCGTTATGAGAAACACACACAGACAGTTTGGATGCCAAGATTATTCAGAATTGTATTGTTTGGGCCATACATTTTATAGTCATTATGAAGGGCATTACAAAGTTAATGATATTCTGCAACACATCACCTTATAGGTTAAAAATTATACAAAGTTAATAATATTCCAAATAATATGAGACTATAGGTTTAGTAATTATAATAGATAAGAAAAACAATTATGAAACTCCTCCTTAACCACTTCAGCCCCGGAAGGATTTCCAGCTTTAGGACCGGAGCCCTTTTTGCGATTCGGCGCTGCGTCGCTTTAACTGACAATTGCGCGGTCGTGCGACATTGTACTCAAACGTAATTTGCGTCCTTTTTTTCCCACAAATAGAGCTTTCTTTTGGTGGTATTTGATCACCGCTGCGTCATTTCTGATCGCCGCTATAAACAAAAGAAGAGCAACAATTTTGCAAAAAAACCCAAATTTCTTACTTTTTCCTAAAATACAAATCCAAAAAAAAAAATATAAAAAACATTTTTTTTCACCGTTTTTGGCTGATTTATATTCTTCCTCATATTTGCGATAAAAAAAATCGCAATCGGCGTTTATTGATTGGTTTGCGCAAAAGTGGTCGCGTTTACGGATGATGAGAATTCATTTTTGGGGTTTTTAATTTTTTTTTATTTTTTACTAATAATGGCGGCGATCTGCGATTTTTTGCGGTACTGCGATATTTCAGCGGACATGTCGGACCATTTTGACACTTTTTTGGGACCATTGGCATTTATACAGCGATCAGTGCTATAAAAATGCACTGATTACTGTGTAAATGCCATTGGCAGTGAAGGGGTTAACCTGCAGGGGGCGCGCTAAGGATTAACTGTGTTCCCTGGGCGTGTTCTTACTGTATGGGGGCTTGCCTAGCTGGGGAAGGGAAGTGGTCACAGCCTTCACTTAAGGAAGGCTGTGATCACAGCCCTTCCCCCTCACACAGAGCGGAGGTCCGTGTTTACATACACGGACCTCCGCTCACTCGCTCCGGGGGGGCCATCGCGGGTAGCCGGCGGCAATCGAAGCTGCCGCACCTGCTCCCTGGCCCCCCCTGGACACAGTGAGCGCGCTCACTAAACTCGTTCCCGCAGCCGCCGTAGTATGACGGCGATTTGCGGGAACGAGCCACTTTGCCGCCGTCAAATGCTGATCGGCGGTCGGCAAGTGGTTAAGAAAGGAGGGGGTCTTTATCCAGAGCCCTGAAGCTATGGGGTTGTGTTTAAGGAAAAACTAAAGTAATACTTTACTACAATCCCAATTACCGTGGCTAGCAGTACCAGGTACATGGAATTTAGTAACTGGGATGGTAGATGAGATCATGTCTGTACGTGCAAACTGTGAATTCTGAAATGGAAGAAGGGGGGTGGGGAACATCAAGAGACAGAGGAGAAAAGGATATTTTAAATTGGAATCCAGAAGACAAAATGACGTTTCAGTGTTTTCTCTGCCTCCCCCCCCCATAACCCCCTCTTAAATCATAAACATGATTTCCCCTAAAACCCTATCGGGCCTTACATTGTCACAGACGTCATCGGGGGGCATATAGCTCCCCGGTAAAGTCAGTGGGCATGCGACTATCCTGTTCGTGATACCCTTGTTGCAAAAGAAGGACTATTCCCACCCGTCTAAAGATATCTTGGGCAATACCAGTCTGCTTATGACTACGGTGTCTTCTTAGGTACTAAAAGTAAGGGCTTGGATAGAAGGACTCTATCTGTTCTGACTCTATATGTCCGAGCATAGAGGGATTATCTACTCCCGTGCACATTTTCCAGAAACATAAAATAACACAGTACACTATCATACTTATTACCCTAATATAGCAGCAATGATTATAAAAGGTTGAACTAGGGCTTGTTTCCATCCGGTGAACCACCCAAAATACTGATCCCATGGGTTGTCTATACCTGAGTTAGTTAACAAAACATTGTTGATTATAATAAATATAATTTATCCATTCTACATTCTAATTAACCATTATTATGGGGATAAGTGATTCAAATCCAGCTGTCACTTGATCTCTGGCTTTGAGTTCACCTTGGACCCCTCTTTGAACATCTATATATATATATGTACCCCTATGAATATAAAAATTACACTAACCAAATACTATAAAACAGTAAACTATATGGCAGTGAAAAGTGAAGGTGGCTACATATATGTTTGATATGTTATACCAGAATGTTGTGAGACTGGGGGTTTTACCCTTTTTGGGTAATGACCACCTCTGTACTAGTACACATGAGAAAAGTCAATAAAATCAGCAGAAATGGAGCTAGGATCAGGGAGATTAAGGGCCATTGTCCAAAATGTAGGTAGCAGTTCATTTTCAGGGTCAAGGTTGTCCACCTCCGTTAACACCCCTTGTCTTGATTTCCTTTTCGAGGTCAGGGCTTTCTGCCCCCGTTAATACCTCCTTTCTTGCTTCTGGGACCTCAGAGTCAGGTCTCTTCTTTACCAATTTTACTCCGGTGGCATGAATCCAGGCAGGGTTGTGTTCTGCCAGGACTACAGTTCTGGTTATAGCTATCACTGTAATGGGCTACAAATGAAGTCCGAAACACAGAACAGGTCTGCTTATGTGTAATCCTACTTAAAGTGAGGGCTTCAATTTTTATAATAATAAATATGCATAAAACATAGATGTGTTCTGAGTTGTAACCTAGAGATGATCATATAATCATCCTAATCAGTATCTGTATCTTCTATTAACAATCAAGCAGTTAAATGGGTGGTTTTCCCATGTGACCAATAGAAAGAGAAACAAAATTTAGGCAGTGCTATAAGAAATCCATCTTGAAACCGGGAAAAAAAGAATAATTCAGATCATCACATATCCAAGAGATTTGTTTTCTCAAAAGCAGCGACATCTCCTCCTGTCACTGGATGTTCTCTAGTCTCAAATAAACACATTCATTAGTACATTATGAATCAACATTTTATAGGTTCACATAAAGCATTACTCTAACTACATTTTACTCTGGCTACATTTTACTCTAGCTACATTTTAATAAAAGACTACTGACTTAACCCATTCTTCCAACATATTCCCCTCCTGTTGAACCTACAAAATGTAGATTCTTATTTAAGCTCCCAGCCAGGAGCCTGTCTCGGTGGAGATTTTCATAAAAACAGCATCACTTTCTCATACAAGCAGTGTGGCTAATCCTGGATTGTCATATAAGTCAGGGTCTTGTGTGGACAGTGCTGCATACATTACTTCACCTGCAGCTTTATCTGCTACCCTTGAGATGAGTCCCTTCATGCATGGTACCAGACAGCAGCCTACGCATAATAATACTGACAGTACCACCGCAACCGCGGTGGCCAAGGTGGTCAAAAACTTGCCCCACTTGCCAAACCAGCGTTCCATCCATCCGGTGATGGGATCCTCAATCCCGCTATTTTCTCACAGCTCTTGAGACAGCATCTCCAAGCCCTTTAATGCTCGGGAGACGCTGCCATCTGGGGCAGTATTATTAGGGATAAATGTGCAACACGTGGTGCCAAACATTACACAGACCCCTCCCCTCTCGGCCAGGAGCATATCCAAGGAGATTCTGTTCTGCTAGGCTGTCAGTGAGGTGGCATCAAGCTGCTCGGCAAGGCCCTTGACTGCATCTCGTGTGTAGTTAACAAAGCGCTGCTGATTGTAATATATGTAGTTTATCCAATCAGTATTTTTATTTACAGATATAAACAGAAAAATTGATTCGAAACCTGCTGCTACTTGGCTTCTAGCTTTAAATTCGTCAGGGACGCCTCTCGGTACGCCTATAGCATCTATATATACAGATCTATCAAAACTTCCCCCTGGAATATCCTATAAGGTCCCCCTTCAAAACTATCTAGACATATATATCTACGATATCCGCATGGCTCTCCGCAGGGACTGCTTAAATTTCGATCTTCGGTTCATCGTCGTCCAAAGCTTAGTTAAAAAGACAAATATAGACATTTATTTTTATGACTAACCTATTTGATGTATATAATGTTAGTCGTCGCGAAACAATTGATGTGTG
>BLSH010449655.1:178411-203659 GCA_018402905.1 Glandirana rugosa | reverse complement strand
CCTCATATCTCGAGTGTCGTGCCATATGTCTCACCTCGTCACACCTCATATCTCGAGTGTCGTGTCATATGTCTCACCTCGTCACACCTCATATCTCGAGTGTCGTGTCATATGTCACACCTCATATCTCGCGTGTCGTGTCATATGTCTCACTTCGTGACACCTCATTGCTGTGTGCTCTATATTCCACTCTGTATACTGTGCTGTGCACTCGATACTCCACTCTGTATACTGTGGGCTCTATACTCCACAGTGCTTCACTCTGTATACTGTGCTGTGCGCTCTATACTCCACACTGTATACTGTGCTGTGAGCTCTATACTCCACACTGCTCCACTCTGTATACTGTGCTGTGAGCTCTATACTCCACACTGCTCCACTCTGTATACCGTGCTGTGAGCTCTATACTCCACTGCTCCACTCTGTATACTGTGCTGGGCACTCTATAGTCCACTCTGTATACTGTGCTGTCTGCTCTATACTCCACAGTGCTTCACTCTGTATACTGTGCTGTGAGCTCTATACTCCACAGTGCTTCACTCTGTATACTGTGCTGTGTGCTCTATACTTCACACTGTATACTGTGTGCTCTATACTGCACCCTGCTCCATTCTACAGTGCCTTGACAAAGTATTCATACCCCTTGCAATTTTCCACATTTTGTCATGTTAAAACCATAAACATAAATGTATTTTATTGGGATTTTATGTGATAGAACAACACAAAGTGACACATAACTGTGAAGTGGAAGGAAAATGATAAATGGTTTTCAAATTTTTTTTACAAATAAATATCTGAAAAGTACAATATTTTGTAGAACTACCTTTCCCTGCAATTACAGCTGCAAGTCTTTTTTGGGGATGTCTCCAGCAGCTTTGCACATCTAGAGAGGACATTTTTGCCCATTCTTGTTTGCAAAATATCTCAATCTCTGTTAGATTGGATGGAGAGCGTCTGTGAACAGCAATTTTCAAGTTTTGCCACAGATTCTAAGTTGGATTTAGTTCTGGACTTTGACTGGGCCATTCTAACACATGAATATGCTTTCATCTAAACCATTCCATTGTAGCTCTGGCTGTATGTTTAGGGTCGTTGTCCTGCTGGAAGGTGAACCTCCACTCCATTCTCAAGTCTTTTGATTTTGATTTTTAAAATTTTCCTGTATTCGGCTCCATCCATCTTCCCATCAACTCTGACCAGGTTCCCTGTCCATGCTGAAGAAAAGCATCCCCACAACATGATGCTGCCACCGCCATGTTTCGCGGTGGGAATGGTGTGCTCAAGGTGATGTGCAGTGTTAGTTTTCCGCCACACATAGTTTTGTTTTTAGGCCAAAGAGTTCAACTTTGGTCTCATCTGAGCAGAGCCCCTTCTTCCACAAGTTTGCTGTGTCCCCCACATGGTTTCTCGCAAACTGCAAATGGGACTTCTTATGGCTTTATATTGAGATTAAATTATACACAGGTGGTCTTTACTTACTAATTAGGTGAAGGCAATTGGTTCCACTAGATTTTAGTTTTATCAGCGTAAAGGGGGCTGAATACAAATGCACGCCACACTTTTCACATATTTTTTTTTTTTTAAATTTGAAAAGCATTTATCATTTTCCTTCCACTTTACAATTATGTGTCACTATGTGTTGGTCTATCACATAAAATCTCTATAAAATACATTTACGTTTATGGTTGTAACATGACAACACGTGCAAAATTTCAAGGGGTATGAATACTTTTTCAAGGCACTGTATATACCGTGCTGTGTGCTCTATACTGCACCCTGCTCATTCTATATACTGTGCTGTGTGCTCTATACTGCACCCTGCTCATTCTATATACTGTGCTGTGTGCTCTATACTGCACCTTGCTCATTCTATATACTGCACCCTGCTCATTCTATATACCGTGCTGTGTGCTCTATACTGCACCATGCTCATTCTATATACCGTGCTGTGTGCTCTATACTGCACCCTGCTCATTCTATATACCGTGCTGTGTGCTCTATACTGCACCCTGCTCATTCTATATACCGTGCTGTGTGCTCTATACTGCACCCTGCTCATTCTATATACCGTGCTGTGTGCTCTATACTGCACCCTGCTCATTCTATATACCATGCTCTATACTGCACCCTGCTCATTCTATATACTGTGCTGTGTGCTCTATACTGCACCCTGCTCATTCTATATACCGTGCTGTGTGCTCTATACTGCACCCTGCTCATTCTATATACCATGCTCTATACTGCACCCTGCTCATTCTATATACTGTGCTGTGTGCTCTATACTGCACCCTGCTCATTCTATATACTGTGCTGTGTGCTCTATACTGCACCCTGCTCATTCTATATACTGCGCTGTGTGCTCTATACTGCACCCTGCTCATTCTATATACTGCGCTGTGTGCTCTATACTGCACCCTGCTCATTCTATATACCGTGCTGTGTGCTCTATACTGCACCCCGCTCCACTCTGTACCCTGTACCCCTGTGTGATTTACTGCTCTCCACTCTACTGTGTACACACTACAATGCAATACATACCTTGCCACAATCTTACCTACCATACTTATATGTATCCCTTTTTTTTTTTTTTTTTCCAAAAATAATTGCTTTGTGTTTGAAATTTGTGATATTTCTAATAGGAAGTATTATAACTGGACTGGATAAACCTAGTATCTATATTTTTTTCTCTTCCTCTATTGTTGGATAAATTGCTACACATGTGTGTTTACCGTTTGAATGATTGTGTAATTTCTTAATCTTGCTTACGCTGAAAGTGGTTAATTTCCCGCCCCTGTACACTATGTACTCAGTACGTTTCCTTCTATTGTGTATTTGCAGAATGGCCACCGTGAAGGAAGATCTGAGCTGCTCCATCTGCGGGGACCCCTGGACAGACCCGGTGTCACTGCCGTGTGGTCACAGATTCTGCAGACTCTGTATTTCACATGAGCTGGACACCCAGAAAAGTTCTGAAGTTTATTTCTGTCCACAGTGTTGGACACGATTTAAGGAACGCCCTCCGATGCTCCATAAGAAAATGCGGCTGTTTGTGGAAGAGACAGTCCCTTGTACATACTGCGACGATCCAGCCCCTGCAGAGAAGACGTGTCTACATTGTGATGCTTCACTTTGTGCCAAACACCTAACAAAGCACAGTACTGCACCTGAACATGTTCTGATAGAGCCCACTGCATCCCCAGAGAAAAGAAAATGTACTGAGCACCGCCAGCTCCTGGACCATTACTGTACAGAGGATGAAGTCTTCATCTGTTTGCTCTGCTACATAGCTGGAGACCACAAGGGACATGAGGTGATGTCTCTGAATATAAACTCTGCTGAGGGGAAGGAATACCTGATTCCAATTATAAAGAATCTGAGAAAGGAGAGACTTAAAATTATGGATCAGATCCATAGCCTGCAGGCTCAGGAGGCAGTACAGGGAAAGAAAACAGATGATGTCAGCAAAAAAGTAATTTCCCGAATCCGAAACCTCAAGAAGGATCTTGAGGAGCTTCAGAAGAAGGTCCTGAATGAGGTCTACACACAAAAAAAAGAGGTTTCAGGCTCAATCTTTGAATGGAAAAAGAAGCTGGAGATGCAGAGGCAAGAGTTGTCCATAAAGATTGATTATGTCGGGGAGCTATTTAAGATAAGTGATCCATTAACTTTTTTAAAGAAGGTACTAGGAACTGATTTAATCGGGATCTTCAATGTTGAACGTGGTCAAATAAGCAGCAATATGTTCGATGAAACAGCAATCTCCGAGATGCTGCACAAGGAACTCTTACAATTCTCTGATGGTCTGAATAAACAGATCTTAAAGGAAGCCTTTCCAAAGATGAAGAAATCAGAGATCACCCTGGACATAAAGACAGCTCATTGTAAAATTAATATAACAGATGATCTCAGATCTGCCATTTATACAGAAAAACGTCACACTAAAGACACTGGATTAGAGAGGTTCCGATCCCACCATGTATTAAGTAAGTGTAGCTTCTCATCTGGGAATCACTACTGGGAGGTGGAGGTGAAGGGAACACAATGTAGCATTGGGGTTGCCTATGATAATATAGACAGGAAGTCAACAAAACACGACTCACGCATTGGTTACAATGAGAGATCCTGGGGTTTAGGTGTAGATACCAACCTTACCTTGTGGCACAACAATGTTAAAACCCAAATCTCCACGGATTCCCCTGTGCGGTCATTTGGGATATTCCTGGAATATGAGGTTGGGCGTCTGTCCTTCTACCAACTGTGTGACCCCATTAGACACCTTCATACCTTTACCACCACCTTCACTGAGCCCCTCAATGCTGCCTTCTATGTACATGAGGGTTCCAGAATCACAATCCTAAAATAATACTTCAACAAACATAGTCTATGGACCATATGCATGTGGACAGGTAACCATCACACCTTCTTAATGCCATATCAATGCCCACGGATTTTGGACTAGGACCCCCAAAAAGGCTATATTATGGGTAAACCCTTCCAGTGCCAGGTCAGGAAATTTTACTGACCTACAAAAGTGAACTCAGCTAGTCAGGTCAGTTAAATTTACTAACCTATATTTGTTTTTTTTTTTTGTTTTTTTGAGGATTTTAAAGTGTATAAAGTGACTACATGGTATACTTTTCCATAAAGAAGACATCAATGTTCATTGAAGACATAAAGTAAAAGTGGTGGGGGGCTCTTTGTGTCTTTGGGGCACAGAAAGGGTACGTTTTACAACTGAAGTTTAGGTATGAGTTTTTTTTTTTTTTGTTTGCATTGTTACGTTGGTCCAGAGATAGCAGCAGTGACTGTCCAGCGTCCAGTGCAGAGTGGCTGCAATTTTGCAAAGTAACCAGAGGGTGATGTGAGCTCAGCACTGCTGCCAAACAGTGAAAACCTTGTATCTTTTTCAATGAATATAAGGCATTCTGTGATTGGACGAGGTGGAGGTATGCGGCAGTGATGTCATAAATTGGCGGTGCAAACGACCCTTAAGGTGGTTGCATTTTTTTACTCTATGAAACTATAAACTCATAGCAAATTGATGGCTGGGAGTCTTTCGATTGACCTAAATCTGCAACAAATGTAGGCGCCTGCTGTCTGCCCCATGGTGCTCTCCTCCCGCCTCTCATGCTATTGGCTATGAGCCCGGTGTTCAGTTTCAATTCATACTGATCTCACCAACAGCTTTTTATCAAAATGCTGAGCAGTGAGATCAGTGAATGTGTTGAAATTAGTAACTTGCAAGGCGTTTTGCCCTCATCCTGGTATGAGAGGTACAGTAGATCAGGGTTTCTCAACCAGGGTTCTGTGGAACCCTAGGGTTCCTCCAGAGGTTGCAAGGGGTTCCTTGAGCAATGATCAATTTCTACCTCTCAGATAAATTCCCAATGACAACATTGATCTTTTAAGCTATCTGTAAGGGGGTAATTCTTCCCAATGACCACAAGTGTAAGGAACGTTCTTCACATCGACCATCACACTAATGAATCATGAGTTGTAGTTTTTTTTTAGATTAATTAGCAGGGGTTCCCCGAGACCGGAGAATTATTTCAAGGGTTCCTCGGTGTTGAAAAGGTTGAGAAAGGCTGCAGTAGATCCATAATAGTGCTGTGGTCAGCCATTGTATAAAGAAGCATTATATTCAATGATATTTTGCTCTTAGTATATACTTTGTATAATTCATATCATAGAACTGGCATTGCTGATATTTATTCTTGCAGCCAGCTTAACCACACATTTCCTTTGAACCGTAGTGCTTGGCAATGTATACTGCAAAGACACATCCTGCCACTTAACAACTTGTACCATAGAAACATGTCCATTTTTAATATCTAGATAGTAAGATGGTACTTGCACATTCATCAGACAAGTTTTTACGCAATATTTTTTCATAAATACAACCCCAGTATGGCTCAAAAACTTCCTTTGGACCAAAAACTCAGATTCCATTTCTGAACGAAAGGGGCCTGGATGAAATATGAAAAATGGGTTTCAGCCTATATTAAAATGTGTATTTCTGGGTGGGCATATGATGGTTAATTCTTTAGCTTCTCAACCAACTATGTATTTCTTATAGGTAACCTCAATTTTGTAGCTAATTTACCATGCTAGCCTACGTGTATTAAATCCTCATGCACTCACTGTAACAAGTTCAGCATAATTTCATTTTTTTAATGTTCTCACACATGTGTTAAAATAAAATGTTGATATCTGATAACAAGAAGTCTTTGTTCCTGGTGATTGGGAAGGTCCAGAATGTCCAGCTGGTACAATATATGTGTTTATTGTGAAAAAATATATCTAATGACAGGTCCACTTTAATTAGTTGAGAACACATGCTACACTTGCCCAAAAAAAAAATGAAAGTGCAACTTTCTAGGGGTATCGATGATTAGCTCTATAATATGCCACATCCCTATATGAGAATAGAAAAATGGACATCCCCCTTTTGGTGGGACTTTATAGGCACTTAACTCAACAATTAAATCAATAAAAATATGTTTATTAATAATTCATAGATAACTAGCAGTGTACATGGCCTAAGGGACCTAAAGTACACCAACAGAGATATGAGCGATAATACAATGTGATATCCTTCACCCTTCACCCCCTTGGGGTGGAAGATATCACATTGTATCATCACTCATATCTCTGTTAGTGTGCTTTTAGTCGCTTAGGCCATGTACACTGCTAGTTATCTATGAATTATTACTAAAAACTATTTTTATTGATTTAATCGTTATGAGTTAAGTGCCTATAAAGTCTCAACAAAAAGGGGAATGTCCATTTTTCTAAAGTGGAACTTTAGTCAGTCCTGCTAGATCACGTCAGGCTGGCACCTTTTGCAGGTATAGCAATGTACAGCATTAAAAATAAGTGCCTGTACTGTTCAAAGTCCAGTAATACACTGCCTCACCCTGCTCTGCACATGTTCAGTTGCTCTCCATTTTTAGGCATTGCTGAGCTGGTAGAGGCCGATCTGCTGACCGCTTTCAAGCTGAATTAAACCCTCCTATCCTTTACAGCCAAGGGAGCTGCTTCTGTTTGCTCTGGAACTGCCATGGTGCTGCACATGTGATCAGTTATGACTCCAGCCATTTGATGGTTTCACAGTTTGGTTTGATAGCACAATCAAATGTGACAGTTAACAATCCCAACATTCCTGGAATGTAACGTTTTTTGAAACCGTTGACTTGATGGGTTTAGTTTTGCTTTATAATTTACTGCTGCTCTGGGTTTAAAGAGGAGTTCCGCCGCCTGCTGTTGCCCCTTTGAAAACGACATCTACATACAGTAGCTGCTGACTATTAACATTAGGACACTAACCTGTCCTGGAGTCCAGCGATGTCAGCACCATCGCCGATCTCTGGATCGCTTGGTCAAGTGCTACCGCCACCATTGAGGGTAAGGGAACCCTGAAGTGTAGCCCTTTGGCTTCACGGCCGGGTCCCTACTGCTCATGGGTGATCTGCCGCTGCACTTTCTCACTGGCCCGGTGGAGGAGGAGGGAACTGGGCTGCTGACGTCAGCCGCCGAGTACGCGTCCCGGGCTCCCGGATGTGGGGAAAAGGACACCTGTCAAAGACAAGTATCCTCTTCCTCCTTCCCCTGAAAGGTGCCAAATGTGACACCTGAGGGGGGGAGGAATCCGACGAGCGGACGTTCCACTTTTGGGTGGAACTCCGCTTGAAGCAAAATGGCTGCCTTCAGCAAAAAGAAACAGGAGCAATGCTGGAGGCAATTTACAGCACACACTAATATTGGTAGCAGAATTATTAATGTGGAGTGTATGTTCCTTGCTAAAGAACATCATTTGTTATAGGTAAAATTCCGCTTCCTCAAAGTTCACAGAGCATGTGTAGCACATCCAGTCCTTCTGCTGCACCTCTTCTACCCACTTTCCTGCAGTCTCTGAAATTGAAAGCTGGGAGTTGCTGTGCATTTACAAGCTTGTCAAAAAAGGCAACCTGGCACAATGTTTATCAACACTGTTCACATGCCAATTAGAGAACTACAAACTATCATTGTTACTTTGTACTTACTCTGTTTCATCCAGCTTCCATCTGTAGATAATGCCATTTAAAGCAACCTGCCAAGTAAAAATGTGTTTGTTTTTTATTTTTTTAAATAAAATTGATCTCTATTTAACCCCCTATTAACTCTTAAAGTATAAGTAAAGGCAAAACGTTAGTTTTGGATAGAGTGGGGAGAGATTAAAACATCTGTCAGTTGTTATACCCTCTCTATTTGTCCTGTTTACCATAATCATTGAAAGTGAAAGTAAAAGTAAAAGAAAATCCTAAATTTTGGGTTGGCACCTGAAAAATAATAGAGGGAAAATCTTCCAATGGGGACATTAGTCCTGGTGACCTGGGGGGTCCCCAAGGAATTCCCTTAATTTAGAGGGATTTCCTCTCACTTCTTGTTTTGGCTATAGGACAGGAAGTGAATGGAAATCTCTGCAATGGGACACAGATGGTGAAAACAAATCTGATAGGGGCTATAACCCTCCCTTAGGCTGGCCGTACATGGGTTGAATTTCGAAAGAGTTTTCATTCGTATTTCACACCATTAGTGGGCTGCAGCAACAGCCGATTTTCTTGCGGCAATCAAATTTGAGTAATCGGGCATTTTGGAAATTTTTGGAAAAACAAACGATTTTGTAATCAATAATGGGAGAATCGTGCAAGAAATGTAATAGAGAAAGGAATGCGCACGAGTGCAAGAAAATTCCCAGAAAGAAAAGAAGATTCCCGGCCACGAAAATTCTTTTCTGTAGCAACATGAGGTGAAATTGGTGGAATTTTGAAAATCAGCGGTGGCACCATTGGATCACAAAATGCACAAAATTTCTGATTTTGAAAAGAAAATTTGTTTGGAATTCGACCATATATGGCCAGCCACTCTATCCAAAAAACGTAGTGGAGAAAAAAACCTAGTGAAAGATTTAAGAAAAAAAGGAAAAAAAGAAAAGGAAAGTGGGGAATCTAGGTCTTGACAAGAAGCAAACAACAATCCAAAAGTTGCCACATATAAGGATAAAAACCTGTCCGGGAAATTAAAGCGGAGTTACATCCAAAAGTGGAGCTTCTGCTTATCTGTCTCTACCCCCCCCCACCCCCATGCCACATTGGACACCTTTTGGGGGGGGGGGGTGAGTACCTTGTCCCCACTTCCATTGCACCTCACTGCGGCAAGGTATGTCAGAATTTCCGGCCCCCTCCTCCTTCTCCTGCTGCCGGGCCAATAGGAGAGTACAGCGCATGTACAGCAAGGACCCCGCGGTGAAGCCACAAGGCTTCAGGGCTGGGTTCCCTTTAAGGCAATGGCGGAGGCAGCACCCGATGGAAGATTCAGCTGGGGTGCCGACATCATGGGCTCCCCTGATAGGTAAGTGTCCTAATATTAAAAGTCAGCAGCTACAGTATTTGTAGCTGCTGATTTTTACTATTTTGGAGGGGGAGTGGAAGATTGCTTTAAGAAAAATTTGAAACCATATCCAGGTAAGTAGAAGTCGTTTCAAAGATAAACCAACAGGCCTATACCTTATAAAAGTGTGCAGAGGAATCAAGGCTGGAATGAGAAAAATGAAGAAAAAAAAAAAACATACAAAAAAAGGAAATGTGATCTATTCTCTGAAGCCATTGCCTGATAAGAGGAGGATTTCTCTGTTACAAGTATAAAGGGATAAGAAACGTAAAAGACAAGTTCAATTTTCTCCAAAAAATGATACTCACCTAGGTGGCAGGGCTGGACTGGGACAGACTTGCCCATTTTAACTTTGCAAACATGCACAAAAACACTATATATACTATACGCAGCTACACAAAAAAACGTAAGTATAAACATTCCACTGTTTTTTTTTAAAACTCTTTATTTAGAGAAAAAGATGCATTCCAACATTACAGATGCCTGATGTGCTGAGTGTGGATGGCTGAGTATGGATGGGGACTGAGCGTGGATGGGATGGCTGAGCGCGGACAAGGATTGAGCATGGATGGGATGGCTGAACGTGGATGGGATGGCTGAGCGTGGATGGGATGGCTGAACGCGGACGTGGAGTGAGCATGGATGGGATGGCTGAGCATGGATGGGATGGCTGAGCGTGGATGGGATGGCTGGGCGTGAATGGGGACTGAGCATGGATGGGATGGCTGAGCGAAGATGCGATGGCTGAGTATGGATGGGCTGAGTGTGGATGGGATGGCTGAGCGAAGATGCGATGGCTGAGTGTGGATGGGATGGCTGGGCTGAGTGTGGATGGGATGGCTGGGCTGAGTATGGATGGGATGGCTGAGCGTGGATGAGGTGGCTGAGCACAGATGGGAACTGAGCATGAATGGGATGGCTGAGCATGGATGGGATGTTTGAGTGTGGATGGGGTAGCTGAGTGTGGATGGGATAGCTGAGCGTGGATGGGATGGCTAGGCGTGGATGGGGTGGCTGAACGCGGATGGGGACTGAGCAGGGACTGAGCATGGATGGGGTGGCTGAACGCGGATGGGGACGGCTCATGGCTGAGTATGGATGGGATGGCATGGTAATCAATCATTCATTATTATCACTGACACGGTGACACTACTCATATTGTATACTCAGCTTAGCACTTGCTTACTTAATTGCTGGTTTTGGCGGTTCCTCCTTGGCGTTTCCTCTTCCTCCCATCCTGCCCCTGGCCGTGAGTGACGTCATGCCGCCAGGACTGGTCTACAAAGCACCTTAAGGGGGGAGACTGGAGTGAAGAGACAGTGCTGAGCCGCTGACATTGACAGAGATGATTGATGGCTGGTGGTTGTGGCGTATTATCCATGGGTGCAGGGTGTTATTTTTATTTTTTTATTTCAGGTACTTATATAGTGCCGTCAATTTACGCAGCGCTTTACATATACATTGTACATTCACATCAGTCCCTACCCTCAAGGAGCTTACAATCTAAGGTCCCCAACTCACATGCATGCATATACTAGGAGCAATTTTAGAGAGGATCTAATCAACCTACCAGCATGTCTTTGGAGTGTGGGAGGAAACCGGAGTACCCGGAGTGAACCCACGCAGGCACAGGGAGAACATGCAAACTCCAGGCAGGTAGTGTCGTGGTCGGGATTCGAACCTGTGACCCTTTTGCTGCTAGGCGAAAGTGCTACCCACTACACCACTGTGCCGCCCAGGTGTTCACTGCACATGAACCCCCGAGGGGGGGGCCCACTTTGACCCACCCTGCACACATGGATGTTTGTCCCTTGATAGCCGGGGATGATCGGTGCGACAGGAGACAGATGTAAGCACCGATCTACTTGCAGGATAGCCGTTTCTCTTTCTCTCCCTCCCCCGGCTGTCAGTGCTTACAGCTGCCCCCCCTCCTCATCGATCCTCTTAGGCTGTTTGTGTCCTCCTTTCCCCCGCTCCCCGTTCACCTCCTTCTCCGCTCCCCTGTTCTCCCCCGGTCACTGTGTCCTCCTTCCAGTTCTCCTCCTTTCTCCGCTCACCTCCTCCACTCCCCCCGTATAAAAAATATCATTGAAATCTAAAAAAAGTCAAGAAGAAATCATCAAGAAATTAAAAAAAAAAAAAAAAAATACTGACACCACCGCCCTGCCCTGCCGACACTGTATACTGCCACAACACCCCCCCCCCCAAAAAAATTAAAAACATTAAATTGTAAAAAAAATAAATACATTAAAATAAAAAACTGACACCATCCACTGCTCTACTAACACCAACATCTGCCCTACTGATACCGTCCTCTGCCTCATACCTATCCCCCCCACCCCCTTCCGCAGAAGAACTGTAAAAAAAGAATATTAAAACAAATATCTAAAAAAAAAGTGTAAAAATAATAGATAATAAGATAATAAAACGAAAAATATACAAAAATGAATTTTAAAAAATAAAATTGTGAAAAAAAATAAATGAATAAAAAAAATGAACACCGTCTATTGCTCTACTGACACCATCCACTGGCCGTCAAAATTTTTTTGAAAAAATGAAAAATAAAAAATGCTAAATATTAAAATCTTTTTAAAAAAAATTAAAATAAAGAACTACTGACAATGTCCACTACCCTACTGACACAATCCTGTACATAATACCCACCACTGTACACTCCACATTCCTCACCTGCACATTCAACCCACCTACATACACTCCATACCCCTCTCCCTGCACATACTACCCACCTACATACACTCCATACCCCTCTCCCTGCACATACTACCCACCTCCATACACACCACACTCCTCTCCCTGCACATACTATCCACCTGCATAAACTGCACTCCTCTCCTGCACATACTACCCACCTACATACACTCTGCACTCCTCTCCTGCACATACTACCAACCTCCATACACTCCATACTCCTCTCCTGCACATACTACCAACCTCCATACACTCCATACTCCTCTCCTGCACATAGTACCCACCGCCATACACTCCAAACTCCTTTACTGCACATACTACCCACCTCCATACACTCTGCACTCCTCTCCTGTACATAGTACCCACCTCCATACATGCCTCACTCCTCTCCTGCACATACTACCCACCACCAAACACATCCCACTCCTGTCCTGCATATACTACCCACCGCCATACACTCTGCATGGTACATTCCCTATTTAACATTACTGCATTCTGCACTATATAAGTCATCAAAGACTCTATTAAACCCCACCCCCTTTAGCCACGCCAAATATGTAGCACATTTAGGCCACGCCCATTTTCGCAGCGGTGCGCTTGTTGCCCATGACTGGAGCCCACTTTTTATCTTGCACACGGGCCCACTCATTTCATGATACGCCCCTGAGGAACGCACTCGGTATACAGACACACAGACACGAAGTAAGGTACATTGACAATCTAAGAGAGACACTAGCACCCCTGGCACTTTACCTCACCTGGCCCCCCTCATCCCTTTAAGAAATAGTACTGCCCAGGCCAGGGCACCCGCACCTTCAGACAGTACAGCCAGCGGTGCTCAAAGTAATGGCTGTGTGGCTCGTCACTGAACCGGTCCACTGAGCCATTGGCCCACTGGGAAACTCCTGGTAGTCCCGATGGCCAGTACATGCCTGCTAGGTGGAGTCACCTAGATGGTGAATGTCCCCTTCCCTGCCAGTGTCATCTATACAGTAATCAGTACATTTTTATAGCACTGATCACTGTAATGGTGGCACTGGTCCCCAAAAAGTGTCACTTGGGGTCAGATTTGTCCACCGCAATGTCGCAGTTCCGCTAAAAATCACAAACCGCCGCCATTACCAGTAATAACAATAAAAAAAATTAAAAGTCCCTAAATCTGTCCCCTATTTTGTAGACATTATATCTTTTGCGCAAACCAATCAATATACGCTTATTGCAATTTTTTTACCAAAAATATGTAGAAGAATATATACCGGCCAAAACCGATGAACACATTTGTTTTTTTACATTTTTTTTTTTGGAAATGTTTTATAGCAGAATGTAAAAAAAATTTGTTTTTTTTTTCAAAATTGTCACTCTTTTTTGTTTGTAGCGCAAAAAACAAAGTGATCAAATGCCACCAAAGAAAGCTCTATTTGTGGGGAAAAAAATACATCAATTTTGTTTGGGTGCAGCGTTGCACGACCGCTCAATTGTCAGTTAAAATAACGCAGTGCAGTTTCGCAAAAAACGCCCTGTTCATTAAGGAGGTAAATCCTTCCGGGGCTGAAGTGGTTAAACTCTAACCCCCTTCTATTTTACAGTATATTGTTTATTTTTAGTGTTTATTTGGAGGGGAACACACCTGGTTATGTGCATAGCATAGGTAACAATTGTTATCTGCTGGGTCACCTTCCTAAACTTTGTACAGTTAAAAAATATGCAGAAATCAAGTACATTGACATTCTTGGCATGGTTAAGATATTTGAAGTTTAAAATAAGAATGCAATCAATTGCCATTAAAAAGAAAACAAAAATCAAAGCTGTGAGCACCTTTGTTTTAATCTTTTTTAACATCTCAATGATGCTAATCTCCTGCAGCCACTTTCGATCTACATATTAAACACATCTTTGTATTAAATACATAAAACGTCTGTGCTCACTGTACAAATTTAAACCCTACTACAAAAACAACCAGCGCTCCAATCAGAGGCGTAATTACAACCTTCAGGGCCCCGGTGCAGGAAACCATGAAGGCCTCCCCTTGACCCCATCTCAGGGCCCTTTCTCATGTTCTGCAGCGGGCCACCTACTGCCGTCTTGAGGCCCCCACATGGTGGTGGAACCCCAGGGCCCACTTTGAGACCCTGGTAGTTCTGCCACTGACCTTACTATTACTAGGGAACATTTTGGAGAATGTAAGGGAGCACTTTGGAGGTACTGAAACAGTACCTCCAGAGTGCCCCCTTACATCCTCCTGAGTGCCCCCTTGGGTTCAGTGGCAGTGGTTGTGGTGGAAGGGGGGATGGGATCAGTAGTGTGGGTGGGGGGATGGGATCAGTGGCGGTGGTGGTAATGGGATCAGTGCCGGTGGTGGTGGGGTGGTATCAGGGGCAGAGGTATGGTGGTAGAGGATCAGATCAGGCAGAGAGATGTTGGTGGAGGGATCAGATCAGGCAGAGAGATGTTGGTGGAGGGATCAGATCAGGCAGAGAGATAGGGATCAGATCAGGCAGAGAGATAGGGATCAGATCAGGCAGAGAGACTGGGATCAGATCAGGCAGAGAGACTGGGATCAGATCAGGCAGAGGGATAGGGATCAGATCAGGCAGAGGGATAGGGATCAGATCAGGCAGAGGGATAGGGATCAGATCAGGCAGAGGGATAGGGATCAGATCAGGCAGAGGGATAGGGATCAGATCAGGCAGAGAGATAGGGATCAGATCAGGCAGAGGGATAGGGATCAGATCAGGCAGAGGGATAGGGATCAGATCAGGCAGAGGGATAGGGATCAGATCAGGCAGAGAGATAGGGATCAGATCAGGCAGAGGGATAGGGATCAGATCAGGCAGAGGGATAGGGATCAGATCAGGCAGAAAAAAAGAGTGATGTGAAAAGGTGCAATGTCTTCCAGTTTTTCCTTGTATCACCCAGTGCTCAGAAAAATAGAGCAAAAAATCTGTTTACCAATCCCATTGCCGTGGATGGGATGATGACCCTGGCACTCACCTGCTCCTGTTGTGTCAGCCGAGTCCCCCTCCTTGCTCAGTGCTCTCCGTCTGCAAACACACAGTGCCTCCAGTAACTGTTCTCCCAACATGGGGACACTCTGTCTGCGCTTCACACAGGGGAGAGCTCCTCCCCCTTCACTCAACTGGTTGTCAGCTGATCAGCTGACTTTCTCCTCCACTCTCCTTCTCCGGACATGGAGCTGCTCGGAGGAATGGGCGGAGCGCTGTGCAGTAACAGTGAGTGCTGGCTCATTGTCCTGAGTGTAACTAGAATCGGTGAGCGGTGCCCCGGCCCCCCTTGCACATTGTACTACTATGTCCGGAAAGTAATGTTCTGCTCCCGACCATAACCTAGAACCGGCGGCGTCCGCAGCGCGGGTGGCACAGTGGCAGGACATCAGGGCCCAGTCATCAGTGCGACTGCTGTGACTCTGATAGTTCCGCCACTGGCTCCAATGTTAAACAACAGAAACAATGAATGTTCAATCTTAACCCCTTGCCGACCATGTAATGCATATTTACAGCAGCAAAGAAGGTGGGCCTTAAAGCGGTATTAAACAATCATTAACCACTTCAGCCCCCTTAATGACCACGCCATTTTTGTGCGATACGACACTGCGTTACTTTAGCTGACAATTGCACGGTTGTGTGACGTTGTACCCATATAAAATTTTTGTCCTTTTTTCCACAAATAGAGCTTTCTTTTGGGGGGTATTTGATTACCTCGGCGGGTCTTATTTTTTTCGTTATAAACAAAAAAATAAGGCCGTCAATTTTGAAAAAAAAACTATATTTTTTATTTTCTGTTAAAAAAACATACACAAAAAATTAAAAAAATTTAATTTATTCATTCATTTAGGCCAATATGTATTCTGCTACATATTTTTGGTAAAAAAATCCTAATAAGCGTATGTTGATTAGTTTGTGCAAAAGTTATCGCGTTTACAAACTGTGGGATATATTTATGCCATTTTTATAATTTTTTTTTTACTAGTAATGGCGGCAATCAGTGATTTTTAGCAGGACTGTGACATTGCAGCAGACAGATCGGACACCTAACTGACATTTTTTACACTTTTTTGGGAACTAGTGACATTATTACAGTGATCAGTGCTAAAAATATGCACTATTACTGTACCAATGACACTGGCAGGGAAGGGGTTAACATCAGGGGCGATCAAGGGGTTAACTGTGTTCCCTGAGTGTGTTTACTAACTGTATGGGGTATGGGCTGCTTGGGACAGCCCACAGAAGCTAGTGCGGCGATTCGTGCAGCCGAGCAACCTTGCCGCAGTATAACTCATTGGGTCATCCAGAATATATCCTTAGTGTTGGGCAAGGAAAGAAGCATTCTGAAAATAAATGTGATCAACACAATCATAGCTGAATACTTCGCAGTTTAACTTGTTTTTAACCATGTAATTGTTTGGCATTATCCTGCTTATATTAAAAAATAAACAAATAAACTAAATTGAAACCAAATATTTCTCCAGCTATGCTTCTTAATTATACCCCATTCTTCCTTTGTTGCTGCACTGCATGTATAAAAAAGAAAAAGTCCCTATCTTTCTCTCGAGCTCTATAAAAAACCTTAATATTTTACAATAAATGACTATCACTTTGTCTGATGAAGGGAACCTTGGTGGATCTGAAACCTTTGCCTTTTGCTACATGACATGCTGAATGAACATGTAGTTCTTATTTTTTATTATTATTATAATATAGGATTTATATAACGCCAACTGTTTGCGCAGCGATTTACATTAGACATGTGCAGAACAAAAATATTTGTTTTGTTTTATTTTGATTTGTTATTCACATAAATTTGTTTAGTTAAATTCCTTAAATTTATTTAATTAATTGTCAGAATTTGTTTGGATTCAATTTTTTCAAATTCCATTTGAATTTAAATGAAATTCCATTTGAATTCTCTTCGAATTGTATTTGAATCAAATTCCATTCAAAATCAAATTTTTTCTATTCGAAATTCTAATTTTGGAAAATGTTTATATTCTTTCTATTCCATTCTATTCTATTATTTTTTCTATTCTATTTTTTTATTTTCTATTCTGTTCTTTTCTATTATAGTCTTTTCTATTCTATTAAAATTTTAATTTATTCTGTTCAAAATTGAAATTTATTCTATTCGAATTTCAGTTAAATTCTTTCTATTTGATTCTATTCTATTCTATTTTTTATTCTATTCTATTTCTTTTTTTTTCTATTCTATTTTATTTTATTCTGTTCTTTTATTTTCTAATCTATTTTGTTCTGTTTTAGTCAATTGTTGTATTTTCTATTCTGTCCCTTTTTTTCTAATCTATGCCTTTATTTTCTATTCTATTTTATTCTCTTCGGAAATTTGATTCAGAAACTATTCAAATTTGATTAAAAAAGTATTTAAATTTGGTTCGAATTCTGTTCAAAAACTATTCGGATTCGAATATCGTCCGAAATTTTGATTTGTTGTTTCAGATTAGTTTAAATTCATTACTTTTGTAATTCAGAAATTCTGATACATCCGCATACAATCTGAATAACGAAAGATTTGTCAGAATTTAAATTCGAAACAAAACAAACCGCACATGTCTACCTTACAATGTGAGGGCAGATAGTACAGTTACACTACAATTCAGAGGGAATCAGAGGGCCCTGCTTGTTAGAGCTTACAATCTATTTCAGAAGATTGAGGTTTACTTGCAACATATTTTTCATCAGATTGCTGTGGCACCATCCACCAGTTGCTCTAGCACCCAGCAATTGGATGTATACAGGTCTGGTGTGTGATGGAGAAATTTGAAATTTCTATGATACGCTATGACATCATCAGTTACTGGCTGAAAGATTTTCTTATTCAGACCAGGAGGGCGGAGGGTTTTGTGGCACCCTTTACATCACATCCTGTCCAAGGACATTGGGCATCAACCCAGAAGGAGATTGGTGTTGGAGGACAGTTGGTGTCTGCAAGGGACAGTGCTAATGAAAGAGTGAGTATGGTAGCCAATTTTTTCAAATGTTTTTGACAAATAAATCTATAATTCTTTCAAGAAGCTGAAATTGGGCTTTAAAGAGGAACTGCAGTGTGCTCACATAATTTGTAATAAAAACATCTTTGCCATTCTGAAGCTTCCCTCAAACACTTTGCATATTTTTTTTATATATACTGTGATTCTGTACTTGCCAAATATGCTGCAGAAATCTCCCTCCACTAATCTGGGTGGATCCATTTTAACTGTGGGCAGTTGAAGCTGCTGCCTGTTCACTTCCTGGATTTACACAGACACACAGAGACACACCTCCATCTCTGCAGCCCTGAAGCTCTCATTGGCCCTCTTATAACTGACCCCCTCCCTTCCTGGAAAACTTTCAGGAGATTGAGAGAGAGAGCTGTGCATGATGTCATAAGCCTAGGCTAATGACCAGACAAGAAACAGGAAGTGGGCTGCATAAGGTATTTACTGGCGGAAAAAAATAAATGTTTTACTATCCAAAGTTAAAACAACAAGGGCAGAAGATTTAATAGATGGAAAGATGGAAAAATGACTGAAGGTCCGCTTTAAGTCTTCACTGTATAAGAGAGGAATTTCAACATAAGCCATGTTGTTAGAAATAATACAAGAGTGTCTAGTGGCAATTTGTCACATTCAAATGATGGGTTTGTTCTGTGATGGTGAAGATGTTTTACCACTTATCCATGTTATGTCCTCATTTCTAATGAGTGTCTGGAACACGCCGTAGTATTTATAGCCACACAGGTAACTCAGCCACCTTAAAGGGGTTGTTAAGGCCGATTATTAATTCCTGCCAGCCCCTCTGCAATGAGAAGATATCACTATACATTGTGTGTGTGCGTTTTTTAATGTAAAAGCCAAAAAGCTTTTTTCATATAGCTGATGTGCGGTCACGTGACCGCCCACTGCTCTACCTTCCAGATGTACAGACTACGGTGGGAGGGGCTAAGTTTCCCCTCTGACATAAGTCGGGCAGTCACGTGACCGCACATTGGTTATGTGAACAAAGGCATTTAGAGGGGGGAGAGGAGGAGAGGAGAGGGGAGGGGAGGAGAGGAAAGGAGAGGACAGGACAGGACTCTTCACTTTCACTCATTTGACTCAGGGTCTTCTTCTGCAGAGAATTTGTGTTCAAATGCTTAGGCAAGAAGCTCAAAATTTAAGTCATCAAAAAAGAGGGACGACATCAGTGGTGGCTGGTGGGTTTTTGTATTTTTGGATAGGCGGCAAACAATCCACCCACCGCCACCCTCCCTTCCCCTGGTCAGGTCATGAATTGCACAGAAGCACCCCCCCCCCCCCATTGGTCAGTCAGTCAGTCAGGGCCTCGCACTTACCCCATCTCACGGGCAGCGCCCCGGGTGGTGGGCAGCTTCTTTCCGGGCTGCGGGCTCGTCTCGGTTCCCCAGCGTCTCCTCCTTCTGGCGGCCAATTTGATCAGATCTCCTTTCGGCCAATCGGGTGACAAGTCTCATGGCCCGCTTCCTGATTGGCCAGGAGGAGAATCAGTATTACAATAGTGAATATTCATTCGCTATTGTAAAACAACTGGGTGGGCTCAGAGCGCAGTGCTCTTTTTGAAGCCTATTAGAGCATCTGGCTCTAATCATGTGCTTCAAAACCCCCCATTGGAATCCATGCATCCGGCGTCCTGCATGAAGATCAGGGGGCCGGACGCATGGATGGCGGGGCCGCGCCCCTGCGCCCCCCAATGGAAGGGCCGCAACTGCACTACATTTGTCCACTATGTGGCAATACAGCCTAACCAAGTGTATGTTATAGGAAAAGAGACACTGGCAAACTAACTATGTAGAACATATACTGATAATGAAGAAAAACACGCACTGCCATGGGAGGGAACTTATCTTTCTCTCTTTTATCAGGGGCCTGGCTGCAGAGGATAACTCAGGTAGTAGAGGACTGGAACCTCACAGCAGACTCCCCACTGCAGAAGTGTCCAGGAAAGCAGTCTTGGTGGCTGTAAGCAATACCACTCTAGTAGAATGGTTGTACTGGGGAGTCTGTCTGGACAATGTACACCAATGTGACGGAGGCCTAGGGTAGTGCTGCATGCTCATGTGCCCTTCAGCAGCCCACATGCTGACTGTGCCTGGTCGCAGCTAGCAAGCACCATCATGGCTGCTCCATCAGGCATTGAGAAGAAGAAACAAGTGCCATACTGAGTGTAGCGTTTTAGTGAATTTACTAGTAATATAAGGAAGGTTACTCACCTAAGTAAGGTCATGGAAAGCATGTAACACTGCAATAATCCCTGTCCATGGAGCGGTAAGTCAGGAGGGTCCTCTGCGGCTGAATGCTCCGAGGGACGCTACAGGTGGTTTCCGGCACTTCCTGGAGCCATGGAATGCAAGGGCAATAATCTCCGTCGATGGAGTGGGAAGTGAGGTCACGATTGGTTGCCCTTGCGTTCCATGGCTCTGGGAAACGCTGGAAACTACCAGCAGCGTCCCTCCGAGCATTCAGCCGCAGAGAACCCTCCTGACTTACCCTTCCTTATATTACCAATAAATTAACCAAAACGCTACACTCAGTATGGCGCTTGTCCTTCTCAGTTCTCCTCAAGTTGCTTCTTGCTTGCCCACTGAGTTGGCACTGAGTGAACCCACCTATGGACTTTATTGGACTTTATGGACATTCATAGAGCCATTCTCTAGACCATTGTTTATAGTCTTTTCTATTGATGTTCTAAGCCCTATGGGGATACACTGGCACTTACCTTTTGCGCCAATAATCCATGTTGTTATTCATCAGGCATTGTCCTAGTGAGCACTAGGTGGAGGGAGCTGCCATTTATATCCCCTGGGCATGTGCAGAAATCCAGGGAATGATAGGTGCTCAGGGGGTGGTGCATAATGTAGATAAAGGGCCCTGCACCCACTGCTGGGCACAGCGGGTATGTGGGTACTCCACTACAGGAGCACTAATGGAAGATGGAGACAGAGAATTCTTACCCCATAACAAGAAGTGCCTGCATTGTATGATCACCTGGGAATGTTCTAATGAAAGCTGCAGATTTCAAACTATTGAGAATGACTTTTGAAATTACGTTAACATTGTAAATATTCTATGAGATTTTAGTGATTGGATTTATGCTCTCACCTTTATACATGAAGATAGGTAAACTGATTTAGAGACTGGACCTTTAGTCCATGTGCTCAATCTGAGTTTATTAAAGATTTATACAAAATACAAAGAAGGACCCTTTAGTCCATGTAATGTAATATTATTACACTATATTTTGAAAGTACGTTGTATCTATATATTTGGTCACACAGAAAATACCATGAGGATATAGCTGGGTTGTCTGCAAATGATCGATGTGGCGACATACATGAATATTTTTTAAATAAATCAGGCCCACTTGTAGGTGGGGTGCAGCGTGGTGCAGTGACAATAATTTGCACAGTTCGGTGCAATAATAAACTTGTACTGAAGCAATGCAGCTACAGATCACAGTAATCCCATTGGGGTGACTGCCCAACCAAGTGCACTCACCGTTACAGCAACTGGAACAAAGCGGGTCCCAGCCAGAATGACCGCATCTGTAGAGAGGGGCAAAATGTGGCCTGGCCATCTCGTGCCCATTCGGGAAGATGTTGTTGCGACACTACACTTTTCCTCCTCATCAGGAACCTTTCTCTACCGCTAGTACTGTCCCTAACAGACGGGGTACCTTTCCCTGCACTACCCACTGGCATAAAGTGCACCAAACCCAGGAGGCAGGGCCTTAAATAGGCTATGCTTGACCCAAGATGGCTGCTAGAGCCACATGGGGCCACACCATCCAACCGGATCTCTCCCCCTGTGACCCAGGAAACCATAGAGGTAACAGGTTTCTCCTGACTCCTTCTCCAGCTGCATAGCTGCTGTGGGTGAGCTCCACCTGCAGTGAAGAAAATAAACATAGAAAAGCATATGTGCAAGGAGAGCAAAAATTAAGGAAAATCCCAAAACCAACACAAAAAATTACCTAAAGACCCTTAATACTTACCTGGATCCATGGTCATATAATAGTGTGAGAGGGTCTGGTCTGCAGTGCCCATGGTGTTTTTTAGTGACATGGGTGGTGCAAGCTGGCTACTATAAGTGTCCATCACAGAGTCCACACAGGAATCTTCAGGGGGCCCCTGCAAATTCCTCACAGGGGTCCTTATAGGGTCTTCCAAGGATCCTAAAACATTGCAGTGTGACATCATGTAACACAAGACCAAATCGCCCAACGTAGAGCAGTTTCTGACCACCAATGATTTTTACTAGAAGAGGTGCCTTGGAGATCCCATGACAGCAAATTCAGGTAAATTTTACATTTTAATGTAAAAATACAGATTAGCAAGGTGTGTGTATGTGTGTGTGGGAGGTGGTGTTGGATTTGGAACTGCCATGTGTGTTCTTCTAGAATCTTAGTGTGTTTTGTGTGTTTCTTCCAGATCATTGCAGTAATAATTAGACAATGTACAATTCTTTTTGGTCCAAATGTAAATTCAGACAAATTTTTGCTTATTAGGAGATTCAGATGTATTCGGTTCTCTGAATAAAATAGTAATGAATTTCATTGAAACTCCTTTCGTTTATTAATTTTCTACAAAAATTCCACATTTCCGGAACGATTCGAATTTTGGATCGGTCGAAAATGTATCATCTGATTCGGGTTCTGTTTGAAGAATAGCTGGTTGTCAAGCAGTGTGCCGCTGAGAGCTGTAATGTTAACAAAAGAATGCCGGCAATAGAAAAGTCAGAAAAAAAACAGCGTGGGACCCCCCCCCCCCAATCCATACCAGGCCCTTTGGCCTTCAGCCTGCAGTGGGTGGAGTCTCCTGGACCCCTCCCACAGCGCTGCTCTCTGCACAAGCTATGTACAGCACAGTGATGATGTCACTGCTACTTTTACATAATTATAATAACTATAATTGCATTTCTTCCACTCAAAGTGGATTTATTTCTTTGTGACTACGGAGTAATATATTTCTATTAAAGTTTTTGTGCCTGGAATTTTTCTGTGAACGGGAAATTACAGATCTACTGATCCCTGTGACTGGGGTCAGTTAGATCTGTTATGTCCCGGCCAGCCCAGCCCCCCCCCCCCCACAGTTAGAACACGCCCAGGGAACACTGTTAACCCCTTCACTGCCCCCTGCAGGTTAACCCCTTCACTGCCAATGACATTTACACAGTAATCAGCGGACATTAAAATTTCTGATCGCTGAATAAATGTCATTGGTCCCAAAAAAGTGTCCGACATGACTGCCTCTATATCGCAGTCCCGACAAAAATCGCAGATTGCCGCCATTACTAGTAAAAAATAAATAAATATTAAAAACGCCATAAATCAATTCCCATAGTTTGTAGACGTGATAACTTTTGCGCAAACCAATCAATAAACGCTCATTACGATTTTTTTTTTTACCAAAAATATGTAGAAGAATATATATCGGCCAAAACTGATGAATAATTTTTTTTTTTTGGATTTCTATTTTAGCAAAAAGTTAAAAAATTTTTTTTAAATCGTCGCTCTTTGTTTGTTTATAGCAGCGATCAGAAATGACGCAGAGGTGATCAAATACCACCATAAGAAAGCTCTATTTGTGGGAAAAAAATGATATAAATTTTGTTTGGGTGCAACGTCGCACGCCCGCGCAATTGTCATTCAAAATGCGACAGCGCCGAAAGGGAAAAATTGGTCTGGGCAAAAGGGGGTGCCCAGTAAGCAAGAGGTTAAAATATTTTTTGCAATTTGGTGTGAAACACTCTAGGTGGCAGCAGCTTAGTTTATCACTATCGACATACATTCAGGTGGCAGCGCACTACCAACTTTTTAATAGCATAAATATTGTATGGAAAGGAAGGAAATGTGGATTCATTTTATTCTATTTAATTGTTTAATGTAATAATAATAATAAAAAAAAAATGTGAAAGAAAAAAAAGACCAAATGAATTCTAATAAACGCTTAACCCCCGTGGCATGGATAAAGGGAATTAAAAAAATAGGTATGGGGGATGGGAGCTGATTATATGAAGATGGGCTTTAAAGCTTATCTAAATAAAATATATAATATATTGTAGTTTACCAGTCTTTTGATGTATTGTATTGTATTTTTTTTTCACCTGGGGATTCTGTGAATAATACATTTCTGGTCCCTGGGGGGCTATGCTGACTCCACCCCCATATCTATGGATGGAGCTATTGTTGCCACCCAGGCTGAGCTACAAATATGTCTACCTTTATGGGATTATTCATTTTTTATAAGGAAGTTAAGGATGTCTGTGCTTTCCTGTTAAACTAACATTAACAAGGACACTGCATTTCTGTCAGGATCAGCAGGGAACTTCTGTACTTGCTGAGTAGGTTCTAAGCCTGAAAAAAGAAAATGAATGCAACCAATACATCTAAAGACTGGGTAGCTGCAATATATTACAATTTTGTTTTTGAGGTTTAGTTATTCTTTACGTTCATTAGCCACTTGACCTCCAGAAGCTGTTACTACTTCTTGACCAGGCTTCTTTTTTTGCTATTCCCCACTGCGCTACTTTAACTGGTAATTGCGCAGTCATGCAATGCTGTACCTAAATCAAATTTTTGTTCTTTTTTCACACAAATAGAGCTTTCTTTTGGAGGTATTTGATCAGTGTTGTCTCCAGCTTTCATATTTGGGGGGGCGCACATGGGGGGACAGGGACAAAAGTAGGGGGGGGGGCAACTATGAAATACAATTATACATATATTCTGGGGCTCTTTACTATGACCCCGCAATTGGACCCTTTCACATGTTTTAATACTCCCTTCCACTAGTACAGTATTAAACCCCTCACCCCCTAAGCACATGTATTGTATTTTAAGAAAATACTTATATTCATAAAAGAATTTTATGTTATGTACACGAATCCCCCACTCCCCAAATTATGACATGATCACCTTCCCTCATAATTTTGTACACTTTCCCAGGTTAACGCCCCAGTATCATTTCTCGGGGTCTTATATACATATTAACATAAAGTATCAACCCCCCCCCCCCCCCCCCCCCCCCCCCCCCCCCCCCCCCCCCCCCCCCCCCCCCCCCCCCCCCCCCCCCCCCCCCCCCCCCCCCCCC
>BLSH010449655.1:157207-171375 GCA_018402905.1 Glandirana rugosa | reverse complement strand
CTCATCCACCTTAAAAACCACACGTCTTCTGATAGACCCCTATGTCAATCCCTCCATTGGCTACCACTCAACCAACAAATTAAATTCAAGATACTAACAATAACCTATAAACCCATCCACAGCCTGGCCCCCAGCTACATCACTAACCTGGTTTCAAAATACCAACCAAATCGATCTCTTCGCTCCTCCCAAGACCTCCTGCTCTCTAGCTCCCTTGTCACCTCATCCCATGCCAGCCTCCAGGGCTGCTCCAGAGCCTCTCCCATCCTCTGGAATGCTCTACCCCAATCTGCCCGACTTTCTCCTACTTTGTCCACCTTCAGACGATCCCTGAAAACTCATCTCTTCAGAGAAGCCTATCTAGCTCCCACCTAACAACTGTACATTTATCTTCTCTATCAGCACATCCCCCACAGTTATTACATCTTGTATCTCTTGACCTTCCCTGTATTGTATTTGTACTGTCTACCCTCAAGTTGTAAAGCGCTGCATAAACTGTTGGTATACATCCTGTGTTGTCCCAGAGCCTGCTCTTCAAAGCTGAGCTGGCGTGACACTTCTCTCCTTGTCTGCCCGGGCGACATCTGCAGGGATTCACGGATACTTCCTGCGTGCAAGCTGAAGTAAAGGGTTGTGATCCGCTATTGTTAGCTGAGGCTGATGTACATTTTTAAAAGCCTTTACAGGTTACCACTTTAGATTTATACAGGAGGTCTAGTGTTAGAATTACTGCCCTTGATCTGATGTTTGTGGTGAAACCTCACATGCAACATAGAAACGCTGCTAAAAAAATGTACTCAATGGGGCAGCCATGGCTGGATGTCCCAGGGCCCCACACCAAATGATAAGGGAAAGGTTGCTGCAGATGTGACAATATGTACTACCTCACAGGAGTGTTCTAAAATCTAGGGTCGTTACAGATCAAAGATTAAGGAGAGAAGGGCAGGTTCGGGATGTAACAGTGTTTGTTAAGTTACTGCACTTTAACTTGATGACTGCTTTGGTATTTCCTACCTTTTGTTATCTTCACTTTTCTTTCTTTCTTTTTTTTACCCTTTTTTTTATCTTTACCTACTGGATCCTGATATGGAAATGACTGATCTGTTTATTTAACAATTGTGTTCTTGGAGATACAGAGGGAGTATCTGTAGATACCATATAGTGATGTATTGGAGAATAGCTGGATGTATGCTGTCTTCTAGTAGTGTATAATCCTTTACAATGGAGAACTGTAAGTTGTAACTGAATATTAAAGTGGTTGTCAACCTGTGACAACCACTTTAACCTACAGGTAAGCCTAGAATAAGGCTCACCTGTAGGTGCCCTGCATATCTCCCAAACCTGCACGGTTCAGGAGATATGCAGTGTTCTGCATGTGCCAACGTCATTTCGGCACATGCGCAGTGAAGAAACGGCCTCTGTGCCGTTTCTCCACTGACACTGTGCGGCTCCCGTGCGCATGCGCGGGAGTGACGTCACGCGATTCCGGGCAGTCACAGCGCCAGAGTCGGGGCCCCGGAAGGAAGAGGGGTAGAAGATGGACGCGGCCAGCACAGGGGACAGCGCTGGACATTTGCAGGTAAGTGGCACATAATGGGCTACTATGCGATACATAGTAGCCCATTATGCTTCTAATTTACAGGGGACTGTAGAGGAAGTAAACCCAATCTGGGTTTACTTTCTCTTTAACATGTATGGATCAGTCTGTATATCAATAAAACTTTATTCTGATTAAAAAAAAAAAACACAGCCGATTAAAATAAATAGACAGACACTTTCTTGTACTAGCATCTGGTTTTACTGGAAATTAAGTACAGCCCCATAATCTAATCATTAAAGCCCATCCCTCTAATGTTAAGGTTGTAGTCGTGGACGCAGAGGGGCTTCGTAACTACATAAATTGCCGTTGTGATTTGGACTGTTGTGTCTGCATGAATGGAAGACAAGATGAAAACATTCCGTTTGTCCTTCCACTTCACTGCAAGCAATTCACATTTCTCAAGCAGGCTCTCTCCCCCATCTAATTGGGTACTTACAAGAATTTGGTGGAAGCCCTGGCAATTAGGCTGCACTGTGCCACATTTTGACCCCATATTTGGCATGCTTACTGGGGAGAAACTGTTTCAATGCAAGGCAGCCAGAAAAATTATTGAGGGACTCATCTATGCAGACACTCTGTTGGGGCATACACAAGTCTGCAATTTTTTGGTTAAAGTGGTTTATGAGAGGCCGAATATTGTGGAGCCGATCATATCCAGGGTCACCCTGAGGACTTCATTGTCCATGAAATGCATAAATCACATTATATTCTGATATCTACCCCTGGCCATGGGGGCAGAGAACACGAGCATATGAATCGTGTCTGTGGACCAATATGACCATGGCTCATTCTTTTTAGTAATGCCATGTTGAAGGTTAGGCCCAAAAAAGTCTTACATTCGGAAACTGTGATACGTTTCCTTTTAAATGATCTGGCAAAGAATGAATCTTGTTGGCGTGATAAATTGCTCAGTATACAAATTGCTTTCATCCACAATTGATTGATACAGGTGTTCCATGAAAAACAGCTAAAAAAAATCAAGTGGATTAAAATCCGCTGTTTCCACCTGAATTCCAGGTTGGCCATTGAATCGGGGAAGTACGGGCACTGCAGAATGTGTGGGCTGCCAATCAGGATTTGCAAGCACATCAGAAAGGACACTATGGGCTCTACAGGCCTGTGTTTGAATTCTTGGTGGCTGCGGGACGCTACCCACCACACCAGCTTGGACTGCACTTATGGGACTCACCAAGTGTTACTACAGTGCTGGTGTATCTAAGACCAGGATGTACTAGGCCTCTGGTGCTCGCCGGGTCACTAAAAGGTAGCATGGCACTAGTCCTGGCTCTCTGTTGCATACAGGAATCATGCGATTGTACCACCTCAGCAACCTGGGCACAGGGTTGGGTATGCCTGTCCTTAGCAGGAACTTCTTCTCCATCGTCTGAGCTATCTGTCAGGGTGCCGCTGCTTTCTACAGGATCATATTCTGAGCCTAATTCTGTCAGTGAGGCTTCACCATCGCTTTCATCTGACGTACTCAGAATCCTGCAGGCCTCTTCACTCGTGTGCCTTTTGTTGGATATTTTGGCCACTAAATGTACAGGTATCTAGTGTGACTCATGGGCAAGAGAGCACCTGGCTGCCAGGGACTGTTTGAACTGCTACAAAAAAATTCTACCTGCTAGTGCAGAGATCAGGCCCCATCCTGTTAACGCTGTGGTTTTGTATAAATCAGAAGTGACAGTGATCTACTGACACTGTACTTATTGGGGGGGGGGGGGGCATAGGGGGGTAAACACAGGTGCTTGTAGGTGTCGGACTGATCCTGCTAATGCTGTATTTTTGGGGACACTATACTATTGGGGACACGAGTATAGTGTTTCTGGCAATCAAAGGTTTAAAATGTATTAGTGAATATGTGGCAGGCAAACTGATGCTATCTGGAATTGGTGCTGACGCTACACAACAAAACAAATTTTAGCCCATGGGACTTTAAATGAGGTGAGCACAAAAGGCCAATAGGTACATGGAGTAAACATAGTTTTACAGTTTATTAAAGATATATAACCATCATCATATATTAAATACATGGACATAAATGCCAAACTGATATGGAAACATCATGATACAAAAGTGCTTAAAATCATTCACATATTTTGTAATAATTTTTTTTAAAGGGTACTTTTATTAGACAATGCATATGTACAGCACATACAACAACAGTATAAAAAGTACAATTTCAAATCAACGAGATTAACATGAAAAATAGAAAAGAGTTACAGCGTCTACATCTACAGAAAATTGTCCAGATCCACAGGGTTTTACTCCCTACCCCGCTTTCCAACAGCTCCCATTGTCATCATATGCAAAGATGCATAAAGGGTTATTGAAGCTTCACCTCCATTATACATATAACATCAGTTTAGGGATAGCGCCTTCTCTTTCCATCATTCAGCAAATCAAGCATCATCAGGGACCATGTTATTAGATTCCATTCAGGTCCCCCGTATTTTGTGGAACTTACGGGGACAGCCCCTCGCCTCATAGGTCAATTTATACAGGGGCAGCACATTGCGAATCAGTCTGATCCAACTATGCAGTGTGGGTGAGGATCCAGGTTTCCAGTTCATAGTGATGTTTTTTTTGGCGTAAAAGAATGTAATACGCAAAAAGGTTTGCTTATATTTGGGGATATTTTCCTCATCTTCTATATAGCCCAACAGGCATTGCAGAGGATTACATATGTTGGGGAGTTGCGTGAGAGAACTGAGAAACGATGTGACCTCAGACCAAAACTGCCTAATCCGGGGACACGTGCACACCATGTGGAAGAAGGTACCGTCAGCCATATTGCATTGAGAGCAGAGGGGATCCTGCCTGGTTTATGAAGCAAGCATGGTGTATAATACAATCTATACAATAGTTTGGTTTGGATAACTTTATCTCTAGAGCAGATGACAGCAGGGACCTGAACCGGTAGAATTTCCTTCCAAATGTCCTCCGACATCTCCGAGATGTCCGAGCCCAACTTGAGTTCTGTTTGAAGAAGTCTAGCCATGGTGGAGCGGAGGAAAGTTTTATAATAATTGGACACAAGTTTTTCATGGGACGGGTCTGTTATCAATAACTCAAGTTGCGAAGGCTGAATATTTGTATTGCGAAGACCAAATTGTGTTGTGGCTGTGTGCCGAATCTGAAGGTAATGGAAATATGCTGTCTGGGGCAAACCGTAGTCTCTTGAGAATTCAGCAAAGGATTGGAACGTATTCTCCACAAATAAGTGAGAAATTAGCCATACCCTGTGTCTGAACCAATATTTATCATCTTTTCTGTGATAAAACTCTTTCAGCTGGGGATTACCCCAGAGGGGGGTATTGGGCGAATTGTGGGGTAGGTCACTGGGTGGCAATAATTTTAAGATCTTAAATATCCGTATAGTCATAGTAAGGATATCTGTTCCCTCCTGTCCCCTAGTGGACAGTCTATAAAGTAGATTCTGGAGTGATTCATATGACGATAGGATGGCAGCTTCCAATGCCGTAGCTGCGTTATTGGCTTCTGGATGGAACCACCAGTGGGCATGAGCCAGCAGAGAGGCAATATAGTAGGTCTGCAGGTTGGGGAGTGCCAGTCCCCCTTCCTGTATAGGTAGTTGAAATGTATCTTTTGCTATGCGTACCGCTCTTCCTCCCCACAAAAAAGTAGTAAGAATGGATTCTATTTTGCCAAATTTCTGTTTAGGGATATAAATTGGAGAGTTACCTAGCACATACAAGAAACGAGGCAGAAATATCATCTTGAAAACATTAAGATATTAATTCTGCCCAGTAATGTTAATGGAAGGGTGGTCCATGTTTTCAAAGTAGTCTTTAGCCTACGAATTAGGGGGTCCAGATTATTTTTAATATAAAGGGATATTGGCTGCTGGGGCAGTCTGGTGGTAAGTCAATTGTGGCCGCTTGATCCAGCATGAATAGCATGGACTTAGACCAATTCACCCTGAATCCAGAGAAGCGACCAAACTGCTCTCTAATTTTAAGTAGGATAGGGACTGCGGTTTGAGGGTACGCCAGATAGATAAGCATATCATCTGCGTACAGAGATACTTTTTCCTCCACTCCCCCCACAGTGAGACCCACTATGGTCGGGGCAGCTCTAAGCAGTGCCGCAAGAGGCTCTATCGCCACCGTGAATAGCAGCGACGACAGAGGGCAGCCCTGCCTAGTATCCCTCCTAATTACAAAAGGATCAAAAATCGACTGATTAACCCTCAGTCTTGCTCGCGGGTTACTGTACAGCAGCCGCACCAATGCAATAAATCTCTCTCCAAATGCAAATTTTGCCAATACTTCTAACAAATACGGCCATTCCACTGAATCAAAGGCCTTGTGAGTGTCCAGGGCAATTACCGCCCTGGACCCCACAAGGTCATGCTCAGCCTGCATGTTTGTGAATAGCCTCCCAAGATTAGTGGAAGTAGACCGGCCCGGGATAAATCCTGTTTGGTCTGCTCCAACAATAGAGGTGATTACGGTGTTAAGTCTAAAGGCCAGGATCTTGGCTAGTATCTTTACATCTGAGTTAATCAAGGAAATGGGTCTAAATGATTCACAATAGTTAGGATCCTTATGTGCTTTAGGGATAAGCACTATTAGTAATTGAGACATAGAGGGCGGGAGGCGGCCTGTCTGCAACGCATAGTTGAATAACCTGAGCAAATGTGGGATTAGGATGTCCTTAAATGTAATGTACCACTCAATAGAAAAGCCATCCAGGCCGAGGGGTTTGTTACTGGCAAACGACTGGATGGCCTTCTCCACCTCCTCTTCTGTAAGAGGGGCCTCAAGGATTGCTATCTGATCCTCTGCTAACTTGGGTAAGGTAATCTCGGCTAAGTAGTCATCCAATTCTAAGATAATATAGTGGGCCTTAGTCATGTACAGAGAGGTATAAAAGGCTACAAACGTGGCAACTATGTCCTTGTTTTGTTCCACCATCACTCCTTGCTCATTCATAATTCTGGAGATGCAACATGGCTGAAAGTCAAGTCTAGATAAATACGCTAACAAGGGACTATTTTTATCACCAAATTCAAAAAGTCTTTGATTTTGATTTAGTTTTTTCTGCGTATGCTCCAGAAGCACCATCTCTAACTCCCGTGCCCTACTGCGCCAGGCAACTTTATTTTCCCCAGTGGGGGAGGCAGAGTATGTAGCCTCCGCCTCCCTGAGAGATTTTTCCACGTCCGTCATCTTGGACTGGGATGCCTTGCGGGCCTACATATTTTGTGATAATTGATATAAAATATTACACAGACATCTAAAACTCGATGTGTTTCATGAGCCACTGCTCGCTTCTTCAGGAGTAGATATATTATATATGCAATCCATCTAAAAAAATATAAAGTATCAATTGAGAGTATATATCATGATGGTAGGTATCTTTTAGTACATATTTGGGGGCCTTAGAAGGAAAGCCCCAAACATACAAATCAGTAAAGCCGAGGTCTCAAAACGTGTTTACCCAGAAGGCGGAGGCGAAATGTGTCTGACCCGGGAGCTGAAGGAGTGAAGCCAGCAGAGACCCACCGGGGGACAGGTAGAGGGTGAGCATGACTAGGAAGACAAGGCTGTATCCCCTGGTGTCCCTCAATGTCCATCATCATGGATGGCACTGCAACATAAATGTATGTACGTCTAAGTAGTCTAGTACATACTGAAATAGCAAATTGTAGGTAAAGGTATATAAGTCTACCTAATATGCAAACCAATCCAGCAATGATGTGGACATGGGGACAGACAGGGAGTGATATGGACTATAGTCAAGGAGTGCAAAAATGAGAAGTAAAAAATGTAAAGTAAAAATAATGCTAGTGAGGAAATGGTGAAGAGAAAAAGTGATGTACATAGGAAAAAAACGACCAAACAAGGAGTGTATCCATAGGTAAGAGGATATGAAAATATACATGGGAGTACCCCATCAATGAAGAATGTAGGTACATGCTGACCCTCCTATTTAATACCTCACTGGGTGCATCAGGCTACACCTCTAGCAGGATGTACAGGTGGCTGATTGTGCGAGTGCGTACGGTGCTGCCACATAATGGGGAGTGCACGCATGCACGAACATCTCCCAGGCCACCTGAGATGGCACACTAACGCCATGACACAATGACGCCACTGAAAAGCAGAGGTCTTGTGACAGGCACAGAAGCATGGTGCCGATGTGCAGATGGTCCTGCCCATCAACCAGAAAGAAGGGGACAGCAGGGGAAGAGAACCTCCCCTTTGCACATCGCAGCTCCCAGGACAAAGCAAAAACAGCAGCTCATGCTAACGCTGGCATCACCCGTGACACTAATACAGTGATCAGAAAAAATATGTACACTGTACTAATGACTAATGTGAAAGGGCAGTGAAAGGGTTAACTGGGGGACGATCAGGGATTAAAATCTATTAGGGAATATGTGGCAGGCAAACGAACGCTATATGGGATTGATGATAACTGCTGCTAGCGCTATCTGGCATCACCAGTGACACTAATACAGTGATCAGCAACAAATCTGTACATTCTACCTAATGACACTGTGATAGGAGAGTGAGTGAGGGGATTATTTGGGGGGGGAAGGGGGTGTATAATGTGCCTATCTATGTGTTTTACTGTGTGACTGTGTGCTGCTTAAATTCACTGTGACCATTAACTTCTTTCGCTGGAACCGAAAAGTTCTCCAGAAGAGAAAATCTTGTAATTTCCTGTGCCTGTGTTTTGTAAACACCGGCACATGCTGATCACTGATTGGCCAGAACCGATCAGCAGATCCAGGCTAAAAATCATTGGCCTGAACCTGTTAAAAGAGAAGTATGGGTTTTTTTTTCAGAATCATACTTACCTAGGTGGATGCAGCATTGGTCTGCTGGCACCTCTAACACTGTGAACCGAGCGATCGAACACTGCTGATTGCTTGGTTCTCACAGATAAGCTGCTCTGCCCCTCAATGCTCATTGGAGTGCAGGGCTGTGGAGGAGGGCAGAATGGCCAGCTCAGTCTCTCAGCAGCTTGCTCAGAGGCTGTGCCAGATGTTGGTCCAGGGATCTGGCGGATCCCAACTCCATGGTCATGATGGCGCGGAGCCTGGACTGACTCTGTGACATTAGTAGAGAGCAGACTTCAGCCCGCTCTCTGCTGAAAATGTGTCACAGGAGTGCAGAATGAACTGCACTCCTGTGATTCATAGGAGAAGTATAGCCAAACAATCTTTGTCTGTACTTCTCCTTTAGGTGATCGGTGCTAAAGCAAATCATGGCCCCACCAGCCGTGGCTAGAGAACATGCAGTGGGGCGGATCACGTATATATAAGTGATCTGGCATAGAGCTGCTATCCTGTAGCAGTAAGACTGCTGTAAGCCGGTCCACAAATGGTTAAGAATCTGAGACTGGGTTTTGTAATCTTCTAATCTGGAAAAATTACGTCTAATTCTAAGAAATTATCCTTTTGGATTGACTATAAGCCAAGATGGATGCTGACAGCTACTTTGGGGGATGTACCCATCTCTGTGGGTTTCCTTAAAGAAGGTATGGTCAAATCTAGAAAGCTGATAAGCTCCCTACTAAATGCATAAGTCAACCAAATGCCACAGTTGTTTCTGTTGAACATTTCCATTAAAATATTCAAAGATTCAACATCCCCTTTCTATAAAAAGAGAACATCGTCTATGTAGCGCCTCAAAATGGTCAGCTGAGAAGGCATCTGGTCATAGACAACAACCTCCTCCCACTTTGCCATAAATAAATGAGCAAGTCTGGGGGCAAACTTAGCCCCATAGCTACGCCAGTTCTCTGAAGATAAAATTGTTCCAGACCTTTGGGTTTCATCTATCTCCTACAGTGCCCTTGTGGCATTCAGTATGTGGGCAGGACCACTTGGGCATTGCGGACAAGGATTAATGAACATATAAATAGTATACAGTATTTAAAGACCATAGGTTGTCTATACATTACCGCCTCCATCATAATAGACCTTTCCTCCCTAAAACTAGTATGGATTAGCTGTTATTCTCCTCATGGGAGAGGCAGTCATTTTGTAAGAAGTATATCCAAACTTGAAACTCGCTGAATTTTTCAACTTAAAACATACAGGCCATATGGCCTTAATATAGAGTGGGACTTAAATAGCTTTATTAGTAATAGTTACATTTTGCTCTCTAGTAGTTTTTGTTCTTTATATTTGCGCTATATAATTTATATGGCCATCTAGGTAATATAATTTCTTATCAGGAAGCGCATGATATTGTGTATATGTACAGTGACACATACAGATAAAGTTGTGTTAAGATATGTCTATGTGGGGGGGCGTGTCCAAGATGGCCGACGGAGTGGATGTGTAGCTGAGGAGCTCCTGCATATCCCTCGGTTTTTCCCTGCTGTTGTGGCCCTCAATCTTGGATCCTGAGGTGGTGGATACCTTCAGGGAGCGAGGTATGTCCAGAGGGAGGTTCGGGGTTTCTCACGGCACCCGCTCCTCGCAGAAAAAGAAAAAGCCAGCACAGGCATCCCCGGCACCCCTCCGGGCAGGAGCACTTTCTACTGCAGCACAGGCATCCTCAGCACCCCTCCGGGTGGGAGCACTTTCTACTGCAGGCCACAACATGGCTTCTCAGACTCAGGAGTGCGGCCTGGGACTGGGTGAACAATCTCAGTTTGATGCACTAATGCTAGCCATCAACACCTGCCAGACTGCCCTCACTAGCAGGCTTGAATAGGTGCAGATGGATGTCTGCCTCATCCGAAGGGATATGGATGGGTTCCGCGCTCGCCTTACAGAGGCAGAACGCCACGTGGGAGATGCAGAGGACACTCTCCAGGAACACACTGCCTCTATTCATTTACTCCGCACTAAAGTGAGGGCCCTGGAGGGATGTGCGGAGGATGCAGAAAATTGTAATAGGAGGAACAACCTCCGTATTGTGGGCCTCCCTGAGGGAATAGAAGGGACTGATCCCCTAACGTTTACAGAGCGATTGCTGCGCTCCCTCTTGCCCCAGGCCCGGTTCTCTGATTTTTTTCGTGGTGGAGAGGGCACACAGGATGCCTGCTACCCGTGGGCCAACGAGAGCTCCTCCACGCACATTCATCTTTAGACTGCTGAATTTTCGGGATAGAGACCTAGTACTACGTGAGGCCAGGAAGGTTGAGGAGCTACGTCATGAGGGAGCCAGGCTGATGATATTTCCAGACTACTCCATTGAAACCCAGAAGCTCCGGAGGTCCTTTGACCACGTGAAATTGAACCTTCGCAACCGGAAAATAAAGTACAGTATGCTCTTCCCTGCACGGCTAAGAGTACAGGATGGTGAAACAGTCCGTTTTTTTACGTCGCCAGAGGAAGCATCCAGCTGGGTGGAAACCCTGCCCAGAGGCTGAAGTACACAGCACGGTTCTCTTATCCTTAGCTTGGAAGTGTTGGCGGGCACTTACAGGGGGCAGTGATGGTTGTATGGCTGGTGCTCTCTTACCGAGACCCGGCAGGTTCTTATTTTGCTCTGATAAAATCTGCCCCCCTGGATGTATTCTTTTTTTCCATGTCCTTATGCAATGGCTGGCCTAGCCTTCACAGAAGGGGGCCCACTCTTTGAGAGGCCTCAGCTCACAGGCCCAGATTATGTATGGCCTGTTTTTGCTTGCCACTGTTTGTAACACAGTTTGGTTTACTTCTGTTCAAGAATGTGCCCCTGGACCTCCAGGAGAACTAACATTTAGCAGGGAACGTTGATCCGGTTTAATATATGCGAGGGGGACAGCTGCATGTGAACTGGAACTCCCGGGTGCTGCTGTTCACAACTCCTAATGGCGGCTGCCACGTTTTGTTTTTGGGATAAAGCACACCAGAGTTCGGGGGTGATGCGGAGTGGGGGGGTTGAGGGGACCCCAGTACATAGTTACCCATGTGTGCTGGGCACAAGTTTTGGTTTTGTTTTGTTTCTCTTTTTTTCATTTTCATTTACTGCATACAGGTTTAACTGAATGTCTTAACTGCTCTGAAAGGTGTGGGGACTCTGGCTCACCACTAGGGGGCCCCGCAGCTAAGAAAGGTGGTAGTATGTGTCACTCCCAGGATTGGTTCGCACATGATATATATGGTTGTGGCCCTCCCTGCGTGTTGCAGACCTGGGGGAGAAATGCTTCAAACTACCCATTATGATGGCGTCCCTTAAAATATTATCTTGGAATGTGAGAGGGATGAATACGAAGGTCAAACGGTCCCTGGTTTTTGAGTTCCTCAAGAGATATTCCCCACAGGTCTGCATCCTCCAGGAGACACATTTGGTTGGGAGCAGGGTGCTGGCCCTCCGGAGGCCGTGGGTGGGTCACTATTACCACTCCACGTTCTCCACCTATTCCAGGGGGGTCAGTATCCTGGTCCATAAGACATTACAATTTACCCTTCTATATTTACATTTGGATCCGGAAGGTAGATATGTGATTCTGCACGCTTTGTTCGGTACGCTCGAGCTGGTGGTGGTGGGGATTTATGTCCTCCCCCCGGCCAGTTTGACCATTTTGGACAAGATCATGCCTATACTGGTCTCATATCCTGCAACGGGGATTGTTATAGCAGGAGATTACAATATGGTGCCTAACCCTAATTTGGATAAATCTGCTCCGGACCCTGCTGTGGGCTCTTCGCTCTCATGCTGGGCTGAGACATATGGTTTGTGTGATGTGTGGAGGTGGAGGCATCCGGCCAGAGCCCAATTTACGTGGCACTCTGCGACGCATGCCTCCTTCTCCAGAATAGACCTAATTTACGTTAACACGTCCCTGCTCTCCAGGACACAGGAGACGGAGATTCTCCCTAGGGGAATATCGGATCACGCTCCTGTCATGCTTACCCTTAGATTAGATGGACCGGGGGGGACTGCATTGTGGCGACTTTCGGGTTACTGGTTCACGGACGACAGGGTCTCCCCGGAGTTAGAGGCGGAGATTGGGGTCTATTGGTCTCATAACCAGGGGACTGAGGCCTCTCCTCAAAATATATGGGAGGCCTTTAAGGTGTGTATCAGAGGTCATTATCAGAGGGTAATCAATAAGGTGCGTAAGGACACTGGGCTGGCTTTGATAGAGGCAGAACGAAGGGTTCAGAAACTGGAGTCAGAGTATGTATCTAGTAAGGATGAGGCAGTTTATGGTAACATGCTCACCCTTTACAGGGAAATATCTGTTTTGAGAGCCACTGCTACTAGGAAAGTTCTCCTTTTGCAGTCTCAGAGAATTTTTGAGCAGGGGGAAAAGACTGGTAGGCTCCTAGCGTGGTTAACCAGAGACTTAGTGAATACTACCCACATAGGCAGTATTCTAGACGATGACGCGGTCATGCAGACAGACTCTCTCACAATTAACTCACTGTTCACGCAGTACTATAAATGGCTCTATACTTCCATGGCGGACTATTCAGATGAGGAGTTGCGTGTCTTCCTGGAAGGAACTGAATTTCCTCAGCTATCGGACTCAGCCAAAACTAGACTTGATAGCCCCATAACCCTGAAAGAAGTGCAAGCGGCTATAGCCTCCCTCCAGCCGGGCAAAACGCCTGGTCCGCACGGAATACCAGTGGAGTTTTACAAAACACATGCAGAGCAGATAGCAGCTACACCTCCTACTGATCAAGATGCTGGAGGGGGGCTATCTCCCACCATTTTAGTCAGAGGCAGTCATAGTCCTGATACACAAGGCTGGCAAGAGCCCCGACTTGTGCGCCTCCTACCATCCAATATTGCTTTTAAACGTAGATGCCAAGGTATTAACGAAGGTTCTGGTGACCAGGCTTAACTCAGTTATTCTTTCCCTGGTGAATGGAGACCAGACGGGCTTCATGCCGGGGAAGGGAACTGATATTAACTTGGGTAGGCTCTATACACATATTTCCCATGCGGCGGCGGAGCCCTCTTCGGGAGTGGTGGCCTCGTTAGACGTGGAAAAGGCCTTTGATTCCGTTGAGTGGGAGTTTCTGTGGCAGGTGTTGGAGAGATTTGGGTTCGGCCCTAAATTTATATCCTGGATTAGGCAACTGTACGCTAATCCCTCAGCCAGAGTCCGAACTAATGGACTGCTCTCGTCCCCCTTCTCTTTGGGCAGGGGTACCAGACAGGTATGCCCTCTGTCGCCGGGGCTTTTTGCCCTGGTGATGGAGCCGCTGGCTATTTTACTCAGAGCCTCTGAGGAGGTTACAGGTATAGAAATAACGCCACTAACGGAAAAAGTTTCCCTCTATGCGGATGATGCCCTCTTTTACCTCTCCAACGCCTCCTCGTCCCTCGAGGCTGCCCTCAAACTTATTGACCAATACGGTTCCTTCTCTGGGATAAAAATTAATTGGACAAAATCCCTACTCTTCCCTCTTTCCCCAATGTTAGCAAACCCTCTGGCCTCTGCTTCCCTCACCCCTTTCTCTAAATTTAAATATCTGGGGATCAAAATTCAGAGAGACCATGGTAAATATCTGGATGACAATGTCTACCCAGTGTTGCAACATCTCTTCAATAAATGCCAGATCTGGAAGACGTTACCTCTATCCCCAGTCGGTAGAATTAATTTAATTAAGATGACCTTCCTCCCTAAGAATAAC
>BLSH010449655.1:146840-157197 GCA_018402905.1 Glandirana rugosa | reverse complement strand
ATATGGACATTGGAGGAGTCTCCGAGACTCATTTTATCGGTCTCCGAGGTAGTGGTCCCGTTTTTCGGGGCCGCTGTCTCCCGTAGGGACAGACCATGGGGACGGGTTTCTCTTCCCCCTGCTCTCGTCAGGTAATCAATCCTGAGACCGACTCCCTAATCGCATGTCAACGGATTAGGTCCTATATTTAAATCCCGGCTTGGGTTTAGAGAGGTTGTGGACGGTGTCTTTGAGGGTGAGTTGCCTTAGCTTCCGGAAAAGGCGCAGATTGCTCCGGTGGTGAGGGCTTCTCCCGAGGCGGCGGCGTACCCTCAGACGGGCTTCATGCCGGGGAAGGGAACTGATATTAACTTGCGTAGGCTCTATACACATATTTCCCATGCGGCGGCGGAGCCCTCTTCGGGAGTGGTGGCCTCGTTAGACGCGGAAAAGGCCTTCGATTCCGTTGAGTGGGAGTTTCTGTGGCAGGTGTTGGAGAGATTTGGGTTCGGCCCTAAATTTATATCCTGGATTAGGCAACTGTACGCTAATCCCTCAGCCAGAGTCCTAACTAATGGACTGCTCTCGTCCCCCTTCTCTTTGGGCAGGGGTACCAGACAGGGATGCCCTCTGTCGCCGGGGCTTTTTGCCCTGGTGATGGAGCCTCTGGCTATTTTACTCAGAGCCTCTGAGGAGGTTACAGGTATAGAAAAAGTTTCCCTCTATGCGGATGATGCCCTCCTTTACCTCTCCAGCGCCTCCCTCGAGGCTGCCCTCAAACTTATTGACCAATACGGTTCCTTCTCGGGGATAAAAATTAATTGGACAAAATCCCTACTCTTTCCCCAATGTCAGCAAACCCTCTGGCCTCTGCTTCCCTCACCCCTGTCTCTAAATTTAAATATCTGGGGATCGAAATTCAGAGAGACCCTGGTAAATATCTGGATGACAATGTCTACCCAGTGTTGCAACATCTCGTCAATAAATGCCAGATCTGGAAGACATTACCTCTATCCCCAGTCGATAGAATTCATTTAATTAAGATGACCTTCCTCCCTAAGTTCCTTTATGTCTTTCGACATACTCCTGTCCCCATCCCCACTAGAATATTTAACAAAATAGACCAAACAGTGAACTCATTCATATGGGCGGGTTCCCACCGGGTTCCCACCCCAGGGTTGCAAAGGAGGTGCTACATATGCCCCTCTCGTTGGGAGGACTGGCCCTTCCCAATTTCCGCAAGTACTATTGGGTGGCGGTGTTGGTCGCAGTTCGTTGGTGGTTTACCCAGACTTCTTCTAACCCGGCGGTAAACGTAGAGGCAGCCATTCTGGGCTCATACGCGGCCCTGAGTAACCTAGTGTTTAGGGGTGTTAGAGCTCACCCAGACATGACAGCGCCCATGCGCACTACGGTAAGTGTGGGAACAGGTCTCTGCGTTTCTCACAACGCCGGGAACCTGGTTGCCCTATACCCCCCTCTGGGGTAACCCTAAATTGGCCCCTTTCCAGTCTATTCCTGATCCGTCCCTATGGGCCCGGTATGAAATTAAAATACTCCAACATATTATGCCTGAGGGGTCACTGCTATCTTTCAATCAGCTGCACGAGACCTATCAGCTTCCTACAACAATGTGTTTCCGCTATATTCAACTACGACACGCAGCACAGGCACAATTCCCAACTAGGCTGACATTAGACTCTCATGGAGTGGAGAAATTCCTTATTTCACGGAATGTGGAATAGAAAGTGCCCTAAGAAATTTGAAAAAATTTGGGGAGAATGGGGGAAGGCCTGACGGTTCTGAGATGGTCCCGGCCCGCTCCTTCCCTCCCCCCTCTTCCTTTTGGGGGGGGGAAGATGTATTTGTAACTAATCCGGTCTTTTTGTATGATAAATGTGTTTGACACTGCCACTAATGTTGACTGCTATCCATATAATTCTATCTGCCTAATATTACTGCGTATTACTGGATTATTTGTATTTGTAATCGCTCGTTGAGCGACTCTTACTTGTATGGTACCTATGCTCTTGTTCGATTTTGAAAACAATAAAAACTTTTCTGTTGAAAAAAGATATGTCTATGTGATTAGGTGGGACGCAGAAGGTGCCTCCCAGCCTATATGCTCTAATTTGTATTTGCAGTGTACTCACCTTAAAAGTAAAAAAAAAATGTTATCCATTTTTAACAATGTATTGTAAAGATATATGTGAATAAACTATCTGATTTTAGGAAACATGTTGTAGTGATCCCTTGAGAAAGAGCACTATTAAAAAGTCCCATACTCACTTGTTCTTGGTTATAGAGCAAATAGAGGGTTAAGGGAACAGGGAGGATCTTTTTTTAAAGGACCCTTGCTCCTGATAAGAATTTCCAGAAATACTTTCACATTCAGCCGTATGTACGAGAGAGATCAGCCGCTCCCAGCTTCTCTTCTGTACCGAGTTGTAGCAAAAGTTTACTTTTTTCCCAGGATGGCGACTTCTGGCCTGAGAGAGGAATTGAGCTGCTCCATCTGCCTGGACCTTTATAAGGAGCCCATATCGCTGAAATGTGGACACAACTTCTGCCGGGGCTGTATAGTGACTGTGCTGGATACAAAGAAGAGGAAATCTACCAATTATTCCTGTCCAGAGTGCAGAGAGCAATATACAGAGCGCCCTCCGCTGAAAAAGAACAGGAAGTTGTGTAACATTGTGGATAATTACTGATCTGCTCACCCGGAGGAAACAAAGGTCTCCTGTACATACTGTGATCCACCTGCACCAGCTACTAAATCATGTCTGCACTGTGAGGCCTCATTTTGTAATAAACACTTAAGAAATCACAGCAAGTCAGCGGATCACATTTTAACTGATCCCACCACATCATTTGAAGACAGAAAATGTCCCACACATAAAGAGATCCTGAAATATTACTGCACAGAGGACAGTGCCTGTATCTGTATGTCCTGCTGGGTGGCTGGAGGCCACAAAGGACACCAAGTGGAGCTTCTGAATGAGGCCTCTGAGAAGAAGAAAGAGAAACTGAGAGATGTTACTGAGAAATTGAGCATTAAGAAACAGGAGACTGAGAAGAAAGTCCAGAATCTGGGAAATCATAAAATGGGAGAGAATGGAAAAGCAGCTGATGTCACTAAGAAAGTCACTGAGCTGTTTAGAGACATCAGGAGACATCTGAATGATGTAGAGAAGGGAGTCCTGAGTGAGGTCTCCAGACAGGAGGAGAAGATCTCCCAGTCAGTCGGTGATTTGATCCAGAAGCTGGAGACACAGAAGAGTGAGCTGTCCAGGAAGATTAATGAAATGAAGGCCGCATGTGACATCATGGATCCATTAACTGTGCTAAAGAAAGAAATGATCAGTGATGACATCATTCCTAGGAGTGGTGATGTAAGAGATGCCGGATGTCTGGATGAAGGAATGATCTCACAGATGATCCACAGAGGACTTCTCCACTTTACTGACAGTCTGACAGATCCGAAGATAAAGAGACAATTCTCAGTGATGGAGAAATCAGACATCCTACTGGATATAAAAACAGCCAATAATTACATTATTGTATCACATGATCTGAAATCAGCTACTTACACCGATAAGCCAGAGAACAGACCGGAGGTTCCAGAGAGGTTTGGAGTCCGACAGGTAATAAGTACACAGAGCTTCTCATCGGGGAGACATTACTGGGAGGTGGATGTGAGCGGAGCAAAGGAATGGCTTATAGGGGTGGTCAGTCACAGCATAGAGAGGAAGATAGCAGGAAATGGAAATGAATCTTTTATAGGTTATAATGATAAATCATGGGGTCTGACCCAAAGAGATAGACTCTGTACAAGGCACAACAACAAAAGTATAACTATGGACTCTATATCTTCTCTAAAGACCGTTGGGATCTGTTTGGATTACGATGAGGGACGTCTGTCCTTCTACCAGCTGTGTGACCCCATCAGACTCCTCCACACCTTCACCACCAACTTCACTGAGCCACTCCATGCTGCTTTTTATGTGTTTGATAATTCCATCATAAGAATAATGCAGTAAAAAAATGAATAAATAAAACAATGTGCTGGGCTCTCTAGTGTCAGATCACATATTCAATTTACAGGAATTAAAGTGACACTAATCCTTATTTCTTAAAATAATCCATACACATCCACTATTTAATGACCATATAATGAGTTTTTTTTATTAAACTGTAATACTGTGCTTTTCTGCCTCCTTGTCACATCCTCTGTGATCTCCCAAAATTCAGATACATCTGAATCTTGGAATAGCAAAAATTTTGTACGCATTTTGTTTCGGAACGAAACAAACCGCACATGTCTACATGTTAGCTGTAGTTCTGTACACTGATCTATGTACACTACACATCCCACAGTCCATCTCAGGAAGGAGCAAGGGAGGGTGGCTACATTCCTACATACAGTGAGACCATGGAGAATGAAGGTAACCACCCTCTAACACAGTGGTTCTCAACTCCTGTCCTCGGGACCCACCAACAGGCCAGATTTTAAGTATTATCTTGGGGAGATGCAGACTAGAATACTGCAATCACTGAGCAGCAAATGATATCACCTGTGATGCATTTCAGTTATCCTGCAAACCTGACCTGTTAGTGGGTCCCGAGGACCGGAGTTGAGAACCACTGCTCTAACAGGACATCAGATCATAATGGTAAAGAAAAGGGAATTTGGAGATTTGGAGGAGGCTGAGGGCAATAAAAGGGGCTTTTAATGAGTTAAAAATACATACTTGGATAGAATATTTTTTTAAACCAGAGTTTAGTGTCACTTTATTCCTGTAACCTGTCTGATATAAATTAGATATAAAATGTATCTAAAATCTCAGTATCAGGAAACAAATACATTTTCATTATATTTATAAAGTATTGATGAGTTAAAATGATCAGTTTCAATCACATACAATATGCAATCTTAAATCCATGACAAACTCCATAACCTAATTTACTGTTAGGCCAACCACATGCCTTCTTATTTAATAGTGCTGTGCAGACGGCAGTGATGATGTGTACGGCACAGTAAATCACGGGAACCAATCAGAACTCACTTATCTGGATTTTATCAGTTGCTGCACTGCTGCACTAATTGCACCTTGTTTGGTTTTTATTAACCACTTAAAGACCGCCTACCACATATATATTGCGGTAGGACGGCTCTATTGTGCGAAACAACGTACCTGTATGTCATTTCATGCAATAGAAACTGTGCCCACTGCACGGAGGGGGAGCCAATCATCTGCGATCGCTCCACAGAGAGGCAAACTGATCATGACATTGTTTTTTTTCACTAAGTCACTTCCATAGCGCAGAGTTTTTTGGTTTCAAACGGGGATCTGCCTATGTAAACAAGGCAGATCCCCGTTCTGACAGGGAAGTACACAGTGATCTTCTGTTCCTTGTAATCAGGAACATCAATCTCTGTGTTCTTCCTGTCAGTCCATTCCGCACATAGTTAGAAAACACACCCAGGGAACACATTTGACCCTTTGATTGCCCCTGATGTTAAACCCTTCCCTGCCAGTTTTTTAGCACTGATCACTGTATTGGTGCCACTGGTCCCCAAAAAGTGTCACTTAGTATTCAATTTGTCTGCCGCAATGTCGCAGTCCTTCTAAAAATCACTGATCATTGACATTGCTAGTAAAAAAGTCCCTAAATCTATCCCATAGTTTCAGACGCGATAATTTTGCGCAAAGCAATCACTATACGCTAAGTGGGATTTTTTTTTACCAAAAATATGTAGAAGAATATAAATTGGCCTAAACTGATAAAGAAATGAGATTTTTTACATATTTTTATTGGATATGTTTTATAGCAGAGAGTAAAAAATATTGTATTTATTTTTAAATTGTTGCTCTTTTTTAGTTTATAGCGCAAAAAATAAAAACCGCAGAGGTGATCAAATACCACCAAAAGAAAGCTATATTTGTGGGGAAAAAAGGGGCATCATTTTTTTCGGGTACAATGTCACAAGACCGCGCAATTGTCAGTTAAAATAATGCAGGGCCCTATCGCAAAAAAAATGGCCTAGTCAGGAAGGGGGTAAATCCTACCAGGGCAGAAGTGGTTAAACAACCCAGATGGTGTCACATAAAGAAGAAATTGTTGTAAGAATAATGTCCATAAAATGAATGATTTTGGCATGGGGATTTGTGTACATTACTCTGGTGATTAGTTTTAGCAAAGTGTTTTATAGTTATAAATATTTAAAGTCTATATAAATCCTAAGAATACATTTCTCTCACTTGCTACCGTATGGACCTTGAAACATATTGTTAGGGAATTTTGTTATATTTGTTTGATAATTGCAAAAATACCTGTTGATAATTGAAATTCAGAGCTGCGTGCTCTCCCTGTGTTATTTCAAGGAGTCTAATTAGCCCTTCTAATTCTTCACTTAGACTACAGAATAAATAATGTCTATGCTGTAATGGTTGAGAGGTTTAGCAAAAGACAACTGGGCAGCTCTTACACTACCCAGTCTCCATAAATGCTGTGTGCTGGCAGCTCACAACAGGAAATTAGGAGCCGAGAACACTTCTGGAAGATCAACAGGTATTTTTCTGTACTTGCAGGAACTTTAACCACTTCAATACCAGACACTTACCCCCCTCCTGCCCAGACTAATTTTCAACTTTCAGCGCTGTCACATTTTGAATGACAATTGTGCGGTCATGCTACATTACCCAAACAACATTTTTATCATTTTTTTCCCACAAATAGAGCTTTCTTTTAGTGGGGTTTTTATTTTATTTTTTTGCTACAAATAAAAAAATTTGAAAAAAAAAAAAAGTTTTCTATGTTTCTGTCACAAAACTTTGTAAATAAGTATGTTTTCTCCATCACTGATGAGGCTACACTGATTGGCACTGATGAGGCAGCAATAATGTGATGGCACTGATGATGAGGCACATATATGCAGCACTGATAGGTGGCACTGGTAAGCAGCACTGACGGGCACTGATAGGTGGCACTGATAAGCGGCACTGATGGGCACTCATAGGTGGCACTGATGGGCACTCATATGCGGCACTGATGGGCACTCATAGGCAGCACTGATGGGCACTGATAGGTGGCACTGGTGGGCACTGATAGGTGGCAATGATAACTGGCATTTTTTTGGAGTCATCCCTGATGGTCCTGGGTGGCATCCAAGATGGGCACTGAGTGCCATCCCTGTTGGACACTCTGCCCCTTACCTGGTGGTCTAGGGTGGGCTCCCTGGTGGTCAGGGTGGGCTTCCCTGGTGGTCCCGGGTGGGCTCCCTGGTGGTCCTGGGTCAGGAGAGCAGACGCGAGTAGAGGAAAAGCCGATACATGGCTCTTCATGTTTACACTGTGACCATCCGTGATTGGTCATGTCTGATCACATGGTAAAGAGCTTCAGATAGAAGCTTTACTGAGATCACCCCGAGGGTGCGCAATCGCAGGTTTTCCGGCCGGACATCATATGACGCCCGGTAAGGATAATCAATCCCCCTTCCGGGCATTTGTCTATAGGCTGTACGGGAAGTGGTTACAGGAGTAAAACATGGGGAAATGTGCATGTACTGCTCAGATGTACTGCTTTTTTTTATATGCGCACACACACTGTATATATATATATATATGTGTATATATACTGCTCATACATACACTTTAACCACTCAAGCTCCAGGAGGTTAACCCCCTTCATGACCAGGCCATGCGTTACTTTGATTGGCAATTGCTCAGTCATGTAACACTGTATCCAAAACAAATGTATATCATTTGTTTCATACAAATAGATCTTTCTTTTTGGTAGTATTTGATCACCTCCGGGTTTTTTATTTTTTAAAATAATGAAAAAAGACTGAAAAAAATGATCCTTTCTACTTTCTGTTACAAAACACATCCAATAAAATAAAAATCGAATTTCTTCGTAAATGTAGCCCAAAATGCATTCCGCTCATGTCTTTGGTAAAAATCCCAATAACGTGTATATTAAAGCGGAGTTCCACCCAAAAGTGGAACTTCCCCACTTTAACTACTTCAGCCCCGGAAGAATTTGCCCACTTCCTGACCAGGCCATTTTTTTGATTCGGCACTGCGTTACTTTAACTGACAATTGCGATGCGATTCTGTACCCAAAAAAAATTGATGTCCTTTTTTCCCCACAAATAGAGCTTTCTTTCGGTGGTATTTGATCACCTCTGCGGTTTTTATTTTTTGCACTATAAACAAACAAAAAGCATCAATTGAAAAAAAAAAAAACATGCAATAAGCGTATATTGATTGAGTGGTTTGCGCAAAAGTTATAGCGTCTACAAAACTATGGGATAGATTTAGGGACTTTTATTTTTTTTTTAATTGTTTTCACTGGTAATGGCGGAGATCTGCCTTTTTAGTGGGACTGCAACATTGCGGTGGCCAAATCAGTGCTATAAAAATGCAGTGATCAATGTAAACTCTGGCAGAGAAGGGGTTAACACTAGTGGTGATCAAGGGGCTAACTGTGTTCCCTGGGAGGTGTTTCTAATTGTAGGGGGGGGTGGGCTTACTAGGTCATGACAGAGATCACTGCTCCCAATGACTGGGAACAGTAGATCTTTGTCATGTCCCCTGTCAAAACGGGGATCCGCCTTGTTTATATAGGCAGATCCCCATTCTGCCTCTGTACAAGGCGATCGTGGGTCATCGGCAGACATCAAGTCCACCCAACCCATGGGCACGCTCCCGGAGCGTGCAGCGGCACACGCCCGCCAGCAATAGCATGTAAATTTTTTGGGGGGGGGGCGGGTACCTGGTTTTTGTCCCACTTCCTTCTTCTGTCGTCTGGCCGCCTAGGTAATTTCTCCTCTCCCCCTCCCTCACTGCAATCTGCTAAGACACGTCGCAGGTCCCAGAAGATTGCCTGGCCACTAGGAGAGCGCAGCACGGCTTGCACAGTGCGCGCCCGGCCATGAAGCCTCAAGCTTTCATGGCCGGGTGCCCACAGTTGCTATGATGGTGCCGCGGAGAGAAGGGGGAAAGGAGCGAGGCTTTGGGCGGCCGCATCGAGACAGGTGAGTGTCTGGATGCGACCGCCACTTTTTGTAGCTGCTGACTTTAAATAAACTGAAAAACAAGTGAAACTCCACTTTAAATACTTTGTGTGAAAGTTATAGCCTCTACAAACTACGGTATATACAGTATATTTGACAATTGATCAATCCTGATATACTGACGGCCTCTCATTTCTTGAAGCCCCTAAAATGCCAGGACAGTATAAATATCCCCCAAATGAACCTTTTTTGGAACGTAGACTGTCTGTGGTAATTAGTAAGAGGCATGGCGAGTTTTTTGAAGTTGTCATTTTTTATGAGAAAAGGAAGAAATTAAAAAAAAAAAAGTTTTTTTTACATACTGTCACCAGTGCAGTACAGCGTCATCAAATGATTGGTGTGGTGGTGATCAGGGACACTGACTGGTGACAATATGTTAAAGAAAATAAAATAAGGTTAAATAATTTTTTATTCAATTTTTTAAACTATTTCTTTTTTTTTTTTTTTTTACTATTTTTTTAACATTCTGTCATCAGAGTATCTCAGTGAAGATCACTGTATTAGCAATAATTTTAGCTGTCATGAATGGGTTAACCATTCATGAACACCTTCGTTTTTGGTTCTGATTTGTGATTGGCTACAGCTAATCACATGGTACAGTTAGTGTGTTTTCTACATAATCTGATTGTAATTATGTGGTAATTACGGTAATGTGTTCACATTTGGGAAGTCATTTCTTCCTTCATATTTTTTAAACATTTTTGTAATAATAAAAGATTAAATTTTTACTATTGTTGTTTCGTTTGGTTGGCACCATAAAAATCCCACTCATTCCAATTCAATATATCTTTTCTCTTTCATCAAGGGATGAAGGTGCCTTTGACCTTCCAAATTACTCAATTGACTACTCTGGTGTGGTTGATCTGGGATTTTTTTTTTTTTTACGTTGTTATTGCTTAACCACCTCAGGACCGCCCACCGTCAAATGACGGCGGAGCGGTCCTGCTCTCCCAGCGGGTGGACGTCATATGACGTCCTCCCTTTAAGCCGGGATTGCGCGCGATCGGGCGCGCGCATCCCGGCTCTGTCGGTGTCGGCGTGTCCCCAGGACACGCCGCTTCACCGACAGGGGTGAACAGCCATTGGTTATGGCTGTTCACCACGTGATCAGCTGTGACGAAGTCACAGCTGATCACAAACGGCACGCCCGCCGTTCGCACGGCGCATGCGCGCAATCGGGAGCGCGCTGCGCGTGCGTGTCGGTGGCGGCGTGTTCCCGGGGAACACTGCCTGTCACCGACACAGGTATCAGCCGCCGGCCGGCGGCTGATACCTTGTGATCGGCTGTGATCTGCTTCA